>JAFMOC010000246.1:20000-60000 GCA_019802505.1 Corydoras sp. C115 | reverse complement strand
CGCGTGGTCCCGGAACTCCTTCACAGCGGGTCGGGAGAGGGGGATACTGCGGGTCAGAACAGAGGGCGGGGCCTATTCAATATCTCATTCCGTCGACTGTTGCCATTGGAAACGCCACACTGAGAGAATTTGCATATTTAATTTGGCTGAGTTTTTCATGAGATGATCTTCCTGATGCGCGCACACACACACACACATATATATACATATACATACATATACACACACACACATTGTATATATATATATATATATATATATATGTATATATGTGTGTGTGTGTGTATATATATATATATATATATATATATATATATATATATATATATATATATATGTGTGTGTGTGTGTGTGTGTATATACATATATATATATATATATATATATATATATATATATATATATATACATACACACACAAACATATACACACACATACATTATATATATTTTTATATATATATAAATAATACACACACACACTCATACATACATACATACATACATACACAATGGGGGCAATTGGGGTTAGGTGCCCTGCCCAAGGGCACTTCAGCCGTGGTACTTTTTGGAACCGGGAACCAAACCGGGGACCTTCAGGTCACAAGGCTGCCCCAAAGTGTCCGGATGAAGAGAGGACAGCAGCGAAGGAGCTGCTCTGCCACATGAGGGCTCATGAGGACACATGAAGGCACATGAGGGCACATGAGGACACATGAGGACACATGAGGGCACATGAGGACACATGAGGACACATGAGGACACATGAGGGCACATGAGGGCACATGAGGGCACATGAGGGCACATGAGGACTCATGAGGGCACATGAGGGCACATGAGGGCACATGAGGGCACATGAGGGCACATGAGGGCACATGAGGACACATGAGGACACATGAGGGCACATGAGGGCACATGAGGGCACATGAGGACACATGAGGGCACATGAGGGCACATGAGGGCACATGAGGGCACATGAGGGCACATGATGTAACCTGAACGTAACGTCACCTGGCCCCGGGGTTCATGGACTGGTTCTGGATCAGACGTCTCTTCTCTTTATCCAGCTCTGCCAAAATCGCCACCCTGTTTTTGTTCTGGAATCCTGAAAAAAAAAAAATATTTATATATATATATAAACAAACAGAGGTGGCACGGTGACTTAGTGGTTTGGCATGTTCTCTTCTCAGCACTAGGGATTCCCGGTTCAAATCCCAATCTGGGTGGAGTTTCCATGTTCTCCCCGTGTCCGCGTGGGTTTCCTCCAGGTTCTCTGGTTTCCTCCCACGGTCCAAAAACATGGATCAAGGTGAATTGAGTTCTCCAAATTGCCCCATATAGAGTGTGTCTGTGTGAATGAGTGTGTGCCCAGCGATAGATTGGCGCCCTGTCCTGGGTGTATCTGCCCAGCGCCTGAAACGTTCTCCCCTGGATGGGCATGGGGAACCCCAATGTACTGCTGGACACACACAATGTGGGGCAATGTAGAGCAGCCAGTTCACCTTCAATACACGTTTCCGGGGTGAGTTTTGTATGTTCTCTCAGGGCGTGCGTGAGCCACGTCAGCGCCCCCGTGTGAAGGGTTCGGTGGGTCTCACACGGACAAGCGGAATCAGACTCGACTCCACGGGGCTGGAATGAATTGGAATGTCGACTACGAATCAGGCCTTCCTGAATCAGGCAACGCCAGTGACTTAAATCTCACGAACTTACAGACGTTTTATAAAATCTAACAAACTAAACAGACGGGATGACGTTTACTTTTTTGGTGACGTAGTGTTTAAATAGTTTACCTCTTGTCTAAATAAAATTGTTATTAATATTATTGTATAAAACTTACATACATGTATAAACGACTTTAATACGTCACTGCTTACCTTGCGCGGGCGGGTTTGATGTCATTATTAATCAGATTAAACGATAATAAAAGATTAATTTCATCCAAAAAACAAAAGAAAAACAAATAAAAATAAAACTACAGAAATGATGCTAAAGCGGGGAGCCGCCGCGCGTGCTTCTCTTCTACGTTTGAGCATCGAAGCGAGCGTCACCGTCTCGCCCTCTAACGGACAACTCATGAATTACAGCTCCGTTTTGTTTTCGATCATCCTTCATCCATCCATTATCTTCAGCTTTATCCTCTATTAGGGTCGCGGGGGGAAGGGGGGGGGGGCTTAGTGGTTTAGTATGTTCTCCTCTCAGCGCTAGGGATTCCCGGTTCGAATCCCCATCTGGGTGGAGTTTCCATGTTCTCCCCGTGTCCGCGTGGGTTTCCTACGGGTTCTGCGGTTTCCTACCACAGTCCAAAAACATGGATCAAGTCAATTGAGTTCTCCAAATTGCCCCATATAGAGTGTGTCAGTGTGAATGAGTGTGTGTCCAGCGATAGATTGGCGTCCTGTCCTGGGTGTATCTGCCCAGCGCCCCAAACGTTCTCCCCTGGATGGGCATGGGGAACCCCCCCACACACACACACACCGTGACCCTAATAGAGGATAAAGTGGAAGATAATGGATGAATGAATTGACTTGATCCATGTTTTTGGACTGTGGGAGGAAACCGGAGAACCCGGAGGAAACCCACACGGACACGGGGAGAACATGGAAACTCCACCCAGATGGGGATTCGAACCGGGAATCCCTAGCGCTGAGAGGAGAACATGCTAAACCCACTAAGCCACCCGGAGAATCATTCACCACCCTAATAATCCCTACTCTGTGGGGGGTCTGATCATCAGAGAACAGAGTAAAGGGGACTAACAGAGTCTGTAGAGGAACAGATGGACTACAGAATGGAGTAGTTGCAAGTGTGTAACCTTGTTTTTGTACCCAGGACAGGGGGCCAATCTATCACTGGGCACACACTCATGCACACAGACACACTCTATATGGGGCAATTTGGAGAACTCTATTGACCTTGATCCATGTTTTTGGACTGTGGGAGGAAACCGGAGGAAACCCATGTGGACACGGGAGAGAACATGGAAACTCCACCCAGATGGGGATTCGAACCGGGACTCCCTAGCGCTGAGAGGAGAACATGCCAATCACTAAGCCACCGTGCCGCCCCAGATTATATCTTTATACATATTATTTCTTTGCACATGCACGCTATATGGGGCAATTTGGAGAATTCAATTGACCTTGAATCCATGTTTTTGGACTGTGGGAGGAAACCGGAGAGCCCGGAGGAAACCCACGCGGACACGGGGAGAACATGCAAACTCCACCCAGATGGGGATTCGAACCGGGAATCCCTAGTGCTGAGAGGAGAACATGCTATCCATATACATATTATATCTTTACACACACACACACACACACTCTATATGGGGCAATTTGGCGAATTCAATTCACCTTGAATCCATGTTTTTTGGACTGTGGGAGGAAACCGGAGAGCCCAGAGGAAACCCACGCGGACACGGGGAGAACATGCAAACTCCACCCAGATGGGGATTCGAACCGGGAATCCCTAGTGCTGAGAGGAGAACATGCCAAACCACTAAGCCACCAGATTATATCTATATACATATATCTTTACACACACACACACACACACACACACACACACACACACTCTTTATATGGGGCAATTTGGTGAATTCAATTCACCTTGAATCCATGTTTTTTGGACTGTGGGAGGAAACCGGAGAACCCGGAGGAAACCCACAGAACTACAAACCCCGTCCGTATGATCAGTGGAGCTGTTAAGGTAAACCGGTGCGGCTGATGTTTTTGGGAGGTTCGAACCTGAGGGACACGGCGGTGGTGTAGGTGGCAGTAATGCACCGTGGAACCCTGAGCCGTCCGCCGTTAAAGGACAGCGAGGGAGGGCGCCGCCGCGGGACGGATGTGAGACACTGCTGTTGTTTAACCTCGGGGTGTTTTTTATTTTTTAATTTTATTTTGGACATTTTTTGGACATGTATCGAGACGTGACGTCACGACGGCGTCGCGCCATAGCGCGGAGGAGACGCATCGTGAAAAATCTGCTGTTCCTTTACCTCCGAAAACATGTAGGTACTACCGTAAACTCTGGAGCAGCGGCGCCACGAAAAAAAAAACACACTGCCACCGTGACGGGACGGTAACGCAATTAATATAAACAACAACAAAAAAACATAGTTTAAACGTTTCGGGCGCTGGGCAGATACACCCAGGACAGCGCGCCAATCTATCACTGGGCATACACTCACTCACACAGACATACACACACACTCTATATGGGGCAATTTGGAGAACTCTATTGACCTTGATCCATGTTTTTGGACTGTGGGAGGAAACCGGAGGAAACCCATGTGGACACGGGAGAGAACATGCAAACTCCACCCAGGACTCCCTAGCGCTGAGAGGAGAACATGCCAATCACTAAGCCACCGTGCCACCCCAGATTATATCTATATACATATTATATCTTTGCACATGCACGCTATATGGGGCAATTTGGAGAATTCAATTGACCTTGAATCCATGTTTTTGGACTGTGGGAGGAAACCGGAGAGCCTGGAGGAAACCCACGCGGACGCAGGGAGAACATGCAAACTCCACCCCAATCGGGATTCGAACCGGGACTCCCTAGAGCTGAGAGGAGAACATGCCAATCACTAAGCCACTGTGCTGCCCCAGATTATATCTATATATATATATCTTTGCACACACACACACACACACACACACACTCTGTATGGGGCAATTTTGCGAATTCAATTCACCTTGAATCCATGATTTTTGGACTGTGGGAGGAAACCCACGTGGACACGAGGAGAACATGGCAACTCCACTCCACAGATTGGGATTCGAACCGGGAATCCCCAGCACTGAGAGGAGAACATGCCAACCACTAAGCCACCAGATTATATCTATATATATCTTGCCCAGTGATAGATTGCCCCCCCTGCTCAGCGCCCGAGATGTTCTCCCATGGATAGGGGGGAATCCCTAGTGCTGAGAGGAGAACATGCCAACCACTAAGCCACCAGATTATATCTATATACATATTATATCTTCACACACACACTCTATATGGGGCAATTTGGCGAACTCAATTCACCTTGAATCCATGTTTTTTGGACTGTGGTTGGAAACCGGAGAACCCGGAGGAAACCCACGCGGACGCGGGGAGAACATGGCAACTCCACCCAGATGGGGATTCGAACCGGGAATGCCCAGCGCCGAGAGGAGAACATGCTAAACCACTAAGCCCAGCAATAAGTGTTGCACCCAGTAAAATAAATGCCGTGTGTTTTGCGCCGCAGCAGGGCAAACTGACGTCCTACTGCAAGCTGAACGCCGACGTTCCCGTCCTGCGGCTGTACTTCAGCGGCGCCGACCTGCAGGCCGACTTCCGCCTCTCGCGGGCGACCGTCGCCTCGCTGATCGCCGTGTTGTGGCGCGAGATCGACCACGGCTGGAGCCGGGACATCGAGGTGCTGGTGTTCCTGTACTGGCTGGCTCACGCTGCGTCCTACCGCGTGGTCTCGCGCGCCTTCGCCATCCCCAAGTCGTCCGTGCACGACATCGTGCACAGGGTGAGCGGGGCGGTCCGCGCCATCGTGGGCAGCGTGGTCGCCCTCCCCGCCGGGGACGAGCTGGAGGCGGTGGGCGCGGGCTTCGCCGCCATACTCGGCTCGCCGCGCTTCGCGGCGGCGGTGGGGGCCGTGGGCGGCTGCCACGTCCACGTCAAGGCCCCGTCCAGCGACGCCGAGAGCTACCTCAACAGCAGGCTCTTCCACTCCATCCACCTGCAGGTCATCTGCGACCACCGGGGGCGCTTCATCGACATCTTTGTGGGCTATCCCGGCTCCGCGCACAAGGCGGAGGTTCTGCGGAACAGCTCGGTGTACGCAGAGGGCTTATACCCACCGGCGGGGAGGTGCGTCGTTGGGGGTGTGGGCTACCCCTGCATCAGGGAACCCATCCAGCTCCTGACGCCATACCCGGAACCCGTGCGCGACCCCATGCAGGCGCATTTCAACGGCAAGCTCGCGCTGGCCGGCGGCGTGGTGGACAGGGCGGTGGGGATGCTGAGGACACGCTGGCGCTCCTTGTTCTTCAAGGCTCTCGAGGTCAGCCACGCCTTCGCCCCGGAGGTGGTCGCGTGCTGCGCCGTGCTGCACAACCTCTGCATCGACAACGGCGACACCTTCGAGCCGGACGTGTTCGACGAGGACGACGTTCCGCCGCTCGCGGACGCCGGACTGGTATCGGGGGACGACGTACGGGAGGCTCTGGCCTCGGCCGTCGTGGCCGCGCAGCAGAGCGGAGACGCTGACGGAGACTCGGCGTAGACGGTTGTGATTACCTTTAAATGTTTTATCGCAAAGGAGGACACCCCGAGTGACCCGAGCAAGTGAGACACCCCTTAATGACCAACAGGCAGGCAGGACAGCCTTAGTAACAAGCGAGCAGGAGGACACCCCTAGTGACCCGAGTGGGTGAGCAAGACACCCTTGGTGACTGAGCAAGCGAGACACCCTTAGTGGCCAATGGGCAGGCAGGACAGCCTTAGTAACCGAACGAGCAGGAGGACACTCCTAGTGACCCGAGTGGGCGAGCAAGACACCCCTGGTGACCGAGCAAGTGAGACAGCCTTAGTAACCGAACGAGCAGGAGGACACCCCTAGTGACCCGAGCAAGCGAGACACCCTTGGTGGCCAAAGGGCAATCAGGACAGCCTTAGTAACGAGCGAGCAGGAGGACACCCCTTGTGACCCGAGTGGGCGAGCGAGACACCCCTAATGACCTTACAAGACACCCCTGGGGACTGAGCAACCTAGATACCCTTATTGACCAACAGGCAGGAGGACACCCCTAGTGACCCGAGTGGGCGAGCGAGACAACCCTGGTGACTGAGCAACCTAGACACCCTTAGTGGCCAATGCACAGGCAGGACAGCCTTAGTAAATGAGCAAGCAGGAGGACACTCCTAGTGACCCGAGTGGGTGAGCGAGACACCCCTAATGACCTTGCAAGACACCCCTGGTGACTGAGCAACCTAGATACCCTAGATACCAACAGGCAGGAGGACACCCCTAGTGACCCGAGTGGGCGAGCGAGACAACCCTGGTGACTGAGCAACCTAGACACCCTTCGTGGCCAATGGACAGGCAGGACAGCCTTAGTAACTGAGCGATCGGGAGCACACTCCTAGTGACCCGAGTGGGTGAGCAAGACACCCCTGGTGACTGAGCAACCTAGATACCCTTAGTGACCAACATGCAGGACACCCCTAGTGACCCGAGTGGGCGAGCGAGACAACCCTGGTGACTGAGCAACCTAGACACCCTTAGTGGCCAATGGACAGGCAGGACAGCCTTAGTAAACGAGCGAGCAGGAGGACACTCCTAGTGACCCGAGTGGGCAAACGAGAAATGACAACCCTGGTAGACTGAGCAGACACCCCTAGACACCTTAGTTAGTGGCCAATGGACAGGCAGGAGAGCCTTAGTAACCAAGCAATCAGGAGGACACTCCTAGTGACCCGAGCAAGCAGGAGGACACCCCTGGTGACCAACAGGCAGGCAGGACACCCTTTGCAACAAGCGAGCAGGAGGACACTCCTAGTGACCCGAGAGGGCGAGCGAGACACCCTTAGTGGCCAACAGGCAGGCAGGACACCCTTTGTAACCGAGCGAGCCAGAGGACACCCCTAATAACCGAACAAGAGGGACATGGAGTGAGTGAGATATACAGTATGCAATAGAGAGACAAAGTCTATGACAAAAAAAAAAAATAATAAATAAATAAAAAAGAGCAAAATGCAGGAGACGGACAGAGAGACAAAGCAAAAGACGAGAGACACATGCCGTGTGTTTATATAAACAGAGACGCAGACTCGCAGGTTGCCGCAGAGCACTACGGTCACTCCGTACAGCTGTGTGAGGTTTAATATGTTGTGTACACAATACACGGATTATAAATCTAACTTTCCAAAAGATTCAGGAGGAAGTTTTAATTCTTGAGTGAGAACTCGCCGTTAAAGCAACAGAAACGCCATAAATTAAAATCAAGAAAAATAAGGTTTTACAATAACGGGGTGCTTTAAGGGAGGAGGGTCAGAAATATAGTCAACAGTCACATCTACATATACAATCAAAAATAAAATAATAACAAAATAAAATAAAAAAAATCATCCTACAACTGATTAAATCCAAAGAATAAAACCTTTATATATTAGTCATGGGGTTCGAGTCATGGAAAATCATTTGGTATTACAATCTGAGAAAAAATACAAAGGAGAACTACTGCCGATTTACATTTGTACAAGATGAGGGACGTGGCTGGGGGAGGGGGGGTGTCCAAACGGGGAGAGAGAGAGGGAGACGGGGAGAGAGAGAGAGAGAGAGGGAGACAGAGAGAGGGAGGGAGACAGAGAGAGGGAGGGAGACAGATAGACAGAGAGAGAGAGAGGGAGACAGGGAGAGAGAGAGAGAGGGAAACAGAGAGAGAGAGAGGGAGACAGATAGAGAGAGCTTCACCGGAGGAAGGCAAATCAGAGAGTCTGTAAAACGAGACCGGTCTTTAAATCTGCTGCTCAGTGAACGACTTTAACCTTAATCCCACTGAAGGACAGACACACACACACACACACACACACACACACACACACACACACACACACATTTAGGATGGCACAGGTGATGACCTATATATTCTGACTTCTAACAGAGTTTGGCGGAACGTTCTAGACATTAAGATCTAAATCAGGATATTGAGATGATGCAGGTTCTTCCAGCGCCATCCGCTGACGGCAACGATTTCAACAATATAATGTATATTTTATATTTATTTATATTTATACTATAAATCATCTTGCTTTTAAAAACGTCACATCTGACGGATGTCGATCCCCCAAAACGCTACCGGATTTTAAAACATCGGATTAAAAGCGAATTGTGAGCAGCAGAGCGCTGATGAATGGAGAAGGCACTCAGGGGGGGGGGGACGGGGACGGGGACGGGTGTGTGGAGATGGCCACACAGGAGTTTATGGCTGTTAGATCCGCTGGACTCGACCCCGAAACAAAAACCGGCGGGACGCTTGGGACCACCTGTGCCAACCGAATGTCCCCCCGTCCCCGGCACCAGAGCGCATCCCCTGAAGGGCCCTCCACACCCGCTCAGGCGTTAAGGTGGCACACACGCAACGTTCTGACGGCGAGCGTGTGAACGAGAACCTCCAGGATTGTTTTTTTTTTTTTTGCATATTTTCGGAGAAACCTGGAGAGGGAACGCGAGAACGTCAGAACGTGTGGACCCGTATGCGCCCCGAGACTCCACCTGCAGACCACGCGGGTTCCACAACGGCGGGTTCCCCTTAAACGGACCGCTTGCCGAATGCGCGAGCGATCTTGACTCCACCCGTCTCTCCACTCGCTGTATGGATGCGCCTTCGTCGCTCTGTGCGGCCGTGCTTCTCGTTGGCCCGGGTTCTTTAAAATGGTCAGAACCTCAACCGCAGGTATCGTTTGGGTGGTGGAGCATTCCCAGCGTTGCAGTGACACGCGGGCATGGTGGTGGTGGTGTTAATGCATTGAAATCAGATGAGAACTATTTTGTGATGGGGGGGGGGGGGGGGGGGATAACACTTGGGTCACATGATGCTACTGGCTTCGTATTTCGTTTCAGGTGGGTGAACATGACGCACATCACACCACCACCACGTTAGAGTTCATTCTGTATGGTGAAACTTTTTATATATTTTTTTTTTCATATCCTAATTCTCATCAGGATAGCAGAACGTGCTGGAGCTTATCCCAGCACTCTGGGGGGGGGGGCAATGTAAAACTACCAATTCGCCTACGAGCATGTCTTTTGGGCTGAAGCCTAAGCAAACATGGAGAGAACATGCCAAACACCACAGGCTTGTCCCCATGCTCGGAAATCAAACCCGGGACCTACTGAAACTGCTCCACCACCTGAATTTTACCCATTTATATGTATAATGCATATAATATGGTGGTTCTGACCAAAATAAAACATTGTGAATTTGGGACTGGTGTAATAACCCCGACACGTACACATATACATGAATATGTAAAGGAACCAATAAACAAACTCAGGATGATGTGTTTGAGGTTCGGACATGTCGATAGGTCAGGCATCACCATCACAGGCCCCGCCCAATCACGGCCTCGCACCACACTCAAGTTAAAAGACTGATTAATGAAGAAGAGACCCTGATCACACAGTGAGGGAAGCTCCGGTGGACTGACGTGACCGGAATGAGGGGTGGGAGGGGGGTGGGGTGCGTTCTCTTCTAAGGGGATTTAATAAATGAATGTAAACGCTGACGCTGATATGAGATCAGAAATGAGGATCTAAAACACAGAATAAAGCTGTTCCTGTGATCGGGCTGCCCCCGTGGCGGTGGCCGCGACGGCTCGGGGTCGGATGAACTGGACGATCGTTGGCTACAGTAAAGGCTACGTACTGTATACAGTCATGATTAAGTGATCTGAGGTCGTGAGCGGTAAACCCAAGAGACAGAAAACCGGCGTTAAAGGACTGGCATGATCTCAGATTTAAAACGACATGGCCGACTTCAGGCTGAAAAATAAGACCGTCAACCATACAGGGGGGTGGGGGGGGGAGAAAATAATAAAAATAATAACAATAATAATAAAAAAAAAAAAGAATCATCACTCTAAAACAAATTCCCCAGTAAACATGCGAGCTGTACACGCCCACGCGGACACGGAGGCTACCGATCCGCAGACAGGCGTGCGGCTCCCCCGGCCTTCCTTTTTTGTGGCGCGAGCCCACGTGGCACCTATAGGGGGCGGCGCAGGAGCTGAGGTCTCCCTTCATCTGAAGCACAGCGACCGCATGAGGGGGGGGGGGATGACACGGCGACCGTACGAGGAGCTCTTCGGGGCTCTGATCTGGGAGCAGTCGGTGAGAGTTCCGCAGGGCGGCCGGCGGCGGTCCTAGCAGTTGATGGAGTATTCCGTCTTGGCTTTGGCAGCGGAGCTTATGATTCTGCGCAAACAGCGTCCGAATTCCTCCAGGATCATCTTCTCGGCTGCGACGGACGAGTGGCTGTGGAGCTCGGCCCTCTCCGCCTGCTCCAGCAGACACTCGCAGGTCACCTCCGCCACCTCCTTCGTTACGAAAGTGTAAGGCAATCTGAAAAGGAGCGGGGGAAAAAAAAAAAACTGATTAATGTTTCCAACAGGAGCGAAAATACTTAACAAACTGAACGACTTTTAACCCCGAGTGTGTCCAGGGGGCAGCATTGTGACCCTGTCCCGTCAACGGGCGAGACAGTGGAACCTCCGTTTGTGTCCTTTATCCGGCCGCAAACAACCGGCGAAATCCTAAATCGACGAAAACTGAGGAATTTGCTTCCATTTAAATCAAAATTAATCAAATTAATTCGTTCTCGAGACTCAAAAACACAAACAAGGAGGAAACCAGAGAACCCTGAGGAAACCCACGCAGACATGGGGAGAACATGGAAACTCCACCCAGATGGGGATTCGAACCGGGAATGCCAACATGCCAACCACTAAGCCACCGTGCCGCCCTATACAGTATTTTATAGAAAAAAAAATTAAATACAAAAAATTATAAATATAATGTAAATAGTTAATAAATGCCATCAAACAGTTTTTAATTAAATTAATCCAAAATTAATAATAAATGTAACATCTTTAATATCTGGTTTCGTCTTTCGCTGCAATAGCCTTCTTGATAAAGCAGGTAGTTCTGCTTCTTAAATCTGATTGGCTGAGCCGTTTGTCCATCATTGACATTAACACACACCCTGAGCGGTGAATTCGTATCAATGCGTTATGTTCAATACATTATTTTAAATCATTAAATACATTCATTATCTCCCGCTTTTATCCTCTATTAGGGTCGCTGGGGAAGAGGGGGGGTCCCAATGCCCATCCAGGGGAGAACGTCTCGGGCGCTGGGCAGATACACCCAGGACAGGGCGCCAATCTATTGCTGGGCACACACTCACTCACACACACAGACACACTCTATATGGGGCAATTTGGAGAACTCAATTGACTTGATCCATGTTTTTTGGATTGTGGGAGGAAACCGGAGAACCCAGAGGAAACCCACGTGGACACGGGGAGAACATGGAAACTTCACCCAGAAGGGGATTCGAACCGGGACTCCCTAGCGTGCTGCCCTTACACAATATTTTATAATATAATTTTTTTTTAAAAGACATAAAAAAATATATAACCTAAATAGTTAATGAATGCCACCAAACAGTTTTTTTTTTTTTGATTAATCCAAAATTAATAATAAAATTAACATCTTTAATCTCTGGTTTCGTCTTTCGCTGCAATAGACTTCTTGATAAAGCAGGTCGTTTTGCTCCTTAAAGCTGATTGGCTGAGCCGTTTGTCCATCACTGACATTGTACTTGTGTGTGTGAGTGTGTGCCCTGCGATATATTGGTGTCCTGTCCTGGGTGTATCTGCCCAGAGCCTGAAACATTCTCCCCTGGATGGGCATGGGGAACCCCCCCCGCCGCGACCCTAATAGAGGATAAAGCGGAAGATGATGGATGGATTATAATAATATCCAAAGTCAACAAATTCAGAGGTTCCACCGTTGTTTCTAGGGGGATTTAGATAGAAGCGTCTCCATGACGACCTCATAGTCTGTAAAACTGAGACTGGACAAAGAAAGGCCCTTACTTTCCCCCGCCGCTGTTCACCGCCGGTGTGGTTCTGGTGAGGATTTTGCAGCCCACACACTTGCAGATGGACGAGCACATGATTTTGAAGAGCAAACCACTCAAAGACCCTAGTTGTAGCAGTGTCCTTAAATCTGATTGATGAGTTAGATCGTTGAACAGGAACCAAATTCGTGAATGAGGGATTACTCATGATGATTTTTATAACAGCGTTCACTTCGAAAAGGAACCCTGGACTCTGATTACGTCATGGAATAGCAGATTATAAATTATTTAGATTTTAATAAATGCATTAATAATTCAAACCTTGTTTTTTATTGAAGTGTGTGTGTTTTATAAAAGCAAGACGACACTCGAGGTTGTGCATTATTGTGAATAAATCACAGGGTCAGACCTAACAATACCTTTATTCAAATATATATATATATATATATAAATAAATATAGTATATGGGAGGCACGGTGGCTTAGCACGTTCTCCTCTCAGCACTAGGGACTCCCGGTTCGAATCCCCATCTGGGTGGAGTTTCCATGTTCTCCCCGTGTCTGCGTGGGTTTCCTCTGGGTTCTCCGGTTTCCTCCCACAGTCCAATAACATGGATCAAGTCAATTGAATTCTCGAAATTGCCCCATATAGAGTGTGTCTGTGTGAGTGAGTGTGTGCCCAGCGATGGATTGGCGCCCCGTCCTGGGTCCATCTGCCCAGCGCCCGAGACGTTCTCCCCTAGATGGGCATGGGGAACCCCCCACGACCCTAATAGAGGATAAAGCGGGAGATAATGAATGAATGAAAATAGTATATTATATATATATATATATATATATATATATATATATATATATATATATATATATATATATATGTATAAAAAATGTAGGGCAGCACGTTGGCTTAGTGGTTTAGCATGTTCTCTCAGCGCTGGGGATTCCCGGTTCAAATCCCCATCTGGGTGGAGTTCCCATGTTCTCCCCGTGTCCACGTGGGTTTCCTCCCACAGTCCAAACAAATGGATCAAGTCAACTGAATTCTCCAAATTGCCCCATATAGAGTGTGTGTGTATGTGACAGAGTGTGCTCAGCGATTGATTGGCGCCCTGTCCTGGGTGTACCTGTCCAGTGCCCGAGACGTTTATTTATCTAATTAAAGATGGGATAGCTGGAAACCCCAGCTGGTTGTTGTTGGTTGTCTCACCTCATAACACTCGCAGTAGTTCTTCAGGCAGCCTGACTTTTTGCAGTTGCATCCTTTGCTGTGTCTTCGTTCCGATTCACCCTCTTTCCCTTTGCCGATCTTGGGCTTAAACGCCACAGGGTTTCTGTCTAAACAAGCCTGTAAAGGTAGAACAACAGACGATGCTCATCACAAGCATCTCTTTATAATTTTCATCACAAGGAAACGAAGCAGGAGTTAATATCTGCGCAACGTAATTAAATAGTGAATTTGCTGCTCGGTACCTTAATGGCTTTGAGGCGGTCGCTCTCGTGGTCGAGGTTGTTAAAGCAATTAACACAGTTGCATTTGTTACAGAACTCCCCATTCGCAAAACAATCACAATACCTACAGCAACAAAAAATACACAAGCGTTAAAATAGAGAGGACAAGGTTGTTACGAATGTAAAGTGCAGCAACTTAAAGCTTACAGTTTAAGACACTGTGACTTGGTGCAGTTGCAAGGCTTTCGTGGTCTGGAGGCGGATTCTGACGTTGATAAACTGCAAAGAGACAGAAAAGCCGTCTTTATACAACACACACAAAGCTTTCTAAACTAAATTAAATTAAATTAGCTGAGCAAACATCCTCAGATCTTTAAATCATCATCATTATTATTATTATTCATCCATCCATCATCTTCCGCTTTATCCGTTATATATATATATATATATATATATATATATATATATATATATATATATATATATATATATATATATATATATATATATTAGGGCTGTATTCAACTAAGGTTTTTCATAGTCAAATCTGATTCGACTGATAGTCAAATCAGTTAAAATTTCACCACAAGATGGCGCTATAAGCGTGTTTTTTTTTTTTTATATATATATTTTACATGTTTTTCTAGAGCACCGTAAATGGGTTAAAGCGCACAGATCATTTAAAAAAATATATTAACAGAAATTAGGATGTGTAACAATCACCTGCAGCACCTGTCCCTCGTTTGGTTTCTGATTATCTCACTTGGGTGATTGGTTGGGTTAGTGCACGTCTTTAATTTGTGGTTACCTTACCCGATGTTGCTTTGTTCGTTTACCCCCTTTCTGTTGGTGCTTCGGCACCACTTTTTTAATAAATTCTAGTTTTGGTTTTTATCCCGGTGTTTCAGTTTTTCTCCATCAGCATTTCTGCCACGGTGTGTTATTGCGCATTTGTTCCGCGCAGGTCGCACTCGTGAGAGCGTCTCCCTCTGTTTGGACCGGCTGACGCTGTGGCTTACGTGTAGCCGGATCCCGGGAGACGCTCATGCGCGAGCGGCGTTCACGATTTCCCTGCGGAGCCGCTCATCTCCGGGGAAAGACGGACATTTGTGACAGGATGATTTTATTTGACAAAAGGCTATATATATAACGAAAACAAAGACATTTCATGTAAAAACTAATGCTTAGCAGCAGCCATGGGCGCCCCCATGTGATCAAAATGGTACATTCGACTATGAGGTTCATAGTCGACTACGGTTCTCCGAATCGAATCGTCGAATATTGCACCTCACCCCTAATATATATATATATATTAGGGTCGCGGGGGGGGGTTCCCCATGCCCATCCAGGGGAGAACGCTTCGGGCGCTGAGCAGATACACCCAGGACAGGGGGGCAATCTATCACTGGACACACACTCACTTACACAGACACACTCTATATGGGGCAATTTGGAGAATTCAATTGATCCATGTTTTCGGACTGTGGGAGGAAACCGGAGAACCCGGAGGAAACCCACGCGGACACGGGGAGGACATGGAAACTCCACGCAGATTGGGATTCGAAACGGGAATCCCCAGCGCTGAGAGGAGAACATGCTAAACCACTAAGCCACAGTGCCACCCTTATTACTATTATTATACACGTCCTGTTTTCCACAATGTTGTCTTCCTCGACTTTGTTAGTATTCTAGTAAATAATGTTGGCAGCAACATGAATTGCGTACATCCAAAAAAGTCAATAAATAAAACCTAAAACTTCAAACAAAGTTCTTTACCCATTAAGAGGAAGCCGTGCCTGCGACTGTATGGTCGTGGGGTTGGAAAAACCTGAGCTGCTGGCCAAAGTCACGAACGCAGACTGTGGGATCTGTAGACAAATCACAATTAACCAATTACTTTTATTTCTTTAATATTGGACATTGCTTATACAGACCACAGCGAAAAAACACAAAGACAGACCTGAGTGACGTACTGAGCCGGGAGCACAGCGTAGCCCATATTTCCAGAACCAGGAGCGGGGGTGAGTACGGTTCCCGGGGGGAGGCTCGTGAGGTTGGGCTGGATCTGAGGCAGCGGCGCGGCGGGCATGATGAGCCGCTGCTGCGTCGGGTTAGTCGTGACGACCTGGGCCGCGGAGGAAATGGGCTTTGGGACCACCTGAGGAGAGAGACAAATACATGAATAAAATAATAATTAAAAAAACAAAACAGATGGCAGCGATGCAGGGATTTCGAATAATTAAATAAATAAAGGACGGACAGCTGTTACCTGTTTAACAGTCTGAGCAGGAACTATGGGAACCGACATCCTGACGGCACCGGTGTTCATCACCACGGGCTTCGCTGGAACATCCACAAAACATGAAGATAGAACATTCAAGCTGCAGATGTAACCGATGTACCTACAGCAGTTTATAATCTTTATAAAATACGGGCATAAAATGCGGTTAGCAATCCCGATCTATGTGGAGTTTGCATGTTCTCCCCGTCTGTGTGTGTGTGGGGGTTTCCTCCGGGTTCTCCTGTTTCCTCCCACAGTCCAAAAACATGGATTCATAGTAAATTGAATTCTTCAAATTTCCCCATATAGAGAGTGTGTGTGTGTGAGTGAGTGTGTGCCCAGCGATAGATTGGCGTCCTGTCCTGGGTGTATTTGCCCAGTGCCCAAAACGTTCGCCCATGGGGGCATGGGGAACCCCACCGCGACCCTAGTGGAGGATAATATATATATATATATATATATATATATATATATATATATATATATATATATATATATATATATATACCCATCCATCCATTATCTTCCGCTTTATCCTCTATTAGGGTGGTGGGGTGGTTCCCCATACCCATCCAGAGGAGAACGTTCCGGGCGCTGGGCAGATACACCCAGGACAGGGCACCAATCTATCACTGGGCACACACTCACTCACTCTATATGGGGCAATTTGGAGAACTCAATTGACTTGATCCATGTTTTTGGACTGTGGGAGGAAACCGGAGAACCCTGAGGAAACCCACACACACACAAGGGGAGAACATGCAAATTCCACCCAGATAGGGGTTCGAAACGGGAATCCCTAGTGCTGAGAGGAGAACATGCCAACCAGTCAGCCACCATGACGCCCTGTATCTGTGTATATTTTTATATATATATATATATATATATATATATATATATATATATATATATATATATATGTGTGTGTGTGTGTGTGTTGTACCAGATTGCATGGTGGTGTTAGTGTTCGTGCTGGGGCTCCCCGTCTGTGCCGTGCTCCCGGTGGTGGCCGTGACGAGGCGTACATAATGGAAGCGGCTACCGGGAACCTGGATCGCTTGCTGGACGTTCGAGGGCGTGGCTAAAGGGATGATGGTCTTAAACTGCGGTGTCCCCACCACCGTCTGCACCGGTTTAACGCTCTGCGAGACGACAGATGCACCGAACTAGTTTTAATAACGTACAGCGGGGTTAAATTCACAGGAAGCTTCCGATGACAAACACATGGGCTGAGCGGGTACCTGCGACGTGGACTGACTGGTTCCCGCTTTAGCCGGAGAGGTGGACGTCTGCTGGACGGTGAGGATCTGCTGACCCACAGCGACGTTCAGCGGAACGGCGACAGGTTTCTGCGGAGAGTTCGGAGGCTGCCCGGCCACGGTAACCTGTACGGTGTGGGTTTAAGTGATGGGATAGGTTTCGGCCACGCGTGTGCGAGACGGGTCATTTTAAGGCTATTTAATTCGTTTATGAGGACTGACCTTGGTGGGAGATTTCAGGGGGGATATGGCCACTTTGCTGTTGCTGCTGGAGATGGTCTGCGGCGTGGCGCTGATGGCCTCCCCGATGGTGATGCTCCGTGGTGGGGTCAGTGGAGTACTCTGGGTCAGTACCCTCCCTGGGGATACATAAGAAGACAAAGCTTTAATAAGCGTGACGAGCAATTAGGACTGCCCCCCCCCCCGACAACGACACGGACAAAAAGAGTTTCTATTGAAGAATGAAGGTTAATGCGTTCATCGCTCTTTGGTTTGTAAAGCATCCTCACCCGTCACCATGGGAGTGACCGCTTGACTCGTCAGGCCTTTGCTGTTGAGCGCCTTTGTGATGATCAGTTTCGTTATCATGGGTCCCGCTGTGGAGACCGGGGTCTTCTTCGTGAGCTGCCAAAAAGAACCCAGATTTTACCATCAGGAATCAAACACGGTTCTAGATCGGCCGCCCTAATACAGTAAATTGAACTTGATAATGTTTAATACATCAGGATCAGACTCATTTTCTATTATTTGTCATTATTGGTGTGGTGAAGGTGGAATGATTGGCTGAGCTGTTTGTCCAGCTGTGACATCACTGACAATAACACACCTCTGAGCACTTTACAGTGCATGATATACAATACATTATTTGCTGATGTTTTTTTTTATAAACTGTGTTCTGTAACTCGGCCACTAGATGGCAGTGTTTGATTGTTGCATTTATAAAATGCAAAATTGTTTTTTTTTATTATAGTGTTTAATAAAAGCAATAAGGCATTCACTTTTGTATGTTATTGTAAATAGATCATGGGATACAGGTGTAAGAGCACCCAATTTACAATAATGCATGCCCTCTCGTACTTTTTTGCTTTAATATACAATACAATATTTTTAATTATATACAATAACAGATTAATATAAACAGCGAGCCAATTACCAATCAGCACTAAACCTGGTGCAGGTGTTTTTAATAAACAGTGTTCTGTAATTTGGCCACAAGACGGCAGTGTTTGCTTGTTAGAGAAACCGGAATCCTGTTACTCAGCGATCAGCATTCACTTAAAAAAAAAACGGATCAAATATAACGGAGCATATAACACCTCTTTAACCGCGATTTATTCAAAAAAATGCCACGCCCTCTCGTTACCTTACTGCTTTAATGCACACTGACTAACCTGTACAGTCTTGAGTTGCTGCGCCTGCAGGGGGGAGGAGGTGCCGAGCAACTGGCTGGCCGAGCTCACCGTCTGGACGCCGATCACCGGTTTCAGCTCCGTCCTCGTACCCGTGGTCAAAACCTTATATTGGGTGGGTTGCACCTTGCCGTCGGCCCCCACACCTTGCGAGGTGGCAGGTTTGCTCCACGTGTTGGGCAGCGCCAGGACGATGGGCTGCCCCGTTTTGCTGATGCCGGTGACCAGGAGTTTCTGGCCTTCTTGCTTGAGGACCGCGGCAGACGGGGATTTCCCATCTGCGGCCACCTTGTTGATGATGAGCTGGTGGCCGGCCGCGGGTGTGAACGGGGCCGAGAGCTTGGTGACGCTCTGGCCCAGCGCAGGGCTGCTGGGCTGGGTGGTGGTAACGGTGGTGGTGGTGGCAGTCCGAAGGCCGGCCGAGGAGGAGTTGGTGACGAGGAGCTGCACCCCGGAGCCGACCGAGCAGAGGGCAGAGTCCGTGGCCGTCAAGGTGGCGGCGGCTTCCGTCTTCTGAGTCGGGGGGCCGCCGGACACACGGTGACGATTTCGGGCACCTCCGTCTCCATGGGCACCTGGGCGAGTTCAGGGTGGGTGAACGGCGCCGACGTCTCGGCGGGAGGATCCTCCTCCATGGCCATGGACTCGGTGTCCATGATCTCATCCGGGAGGATGCTGTTCAGGTCAGGTGACACCACGTCCATGCTTTCACACACTGACAAGGGAATAGAGGAACAGAATTTCAGAATTGATCGCTTTTAAATGTTTAAACACACGCTAGAAGTAAAGTAAGGGACCTCAGAGAGCATCA
This sequence comes from Corydoras sp. C115, assembly GCA_019802505.1. Lineage (NCBI taxonomy): Eukaryota > Metazoa > Chordata > Actinopteri > Siluriformes > Callichthyidae > Corydoras > Corydoras sp. C115. The sequence goes on along the minus strand of JAFMOC010000246.1, from coordinate 40,145 downwards.
GGTGCCAAAGCAACACACGACATCATAAATATGTCAAAGTATTAAAGCAAATAGGAAATAAACTAAAGCATTAATTGGCGCTTATGACCAAAAACAGAACGATGCAAAGTACCAGACAAACGTTTGCTTCACGTACCGTAAAGCTGGACTTTGTAGTTCTACAATTCCATTCTGTAGTCCATTTGGACATTTTTACATTTGGCCATTGGTCCAAAGTGACTTACAATGTGAGTACAGGGTTCATCACAACATCCCTGGAGCAAGGAGGGTTAAGGGTCTTGCTCAAGGACCCACATTGGTAACTTTAGTGGACCTGGGATTTGAACCCCCAACCTTCAGATTGAGAGCCCAACGCCCTGACCACTGAGCTACCCTGCCCTCCATCTGTTGGTCTACAGTACATACTGTGTACTCTGTTCTCTAATGTCAGAACGTCAAGAGTACCATTAATAGCACTTTATTTTATCTTTATAAGTTATATATATATTTGATCGGAACGTTGTTCCTATCCCAGCAGTGTCACTGGGGTGTTTAAATGAAACTACAGCAGCACTGCTGCGCTAACAAACACAAAGAAAACAGAGAGACGACAGTCTGGAATTGGAAAAACATAAAGTCCATATAATAATCATAGGGATTACCGGTTTGAATCCCAATCTGTTTGGAGTCTCCATGTTCTCCATGTGGGTTTAAGGTCAATCGAAAACTCCAAATTGCCCCATATAGAGTGGGTTCTCCCTTGGATGGGCATGGGGAAGAAGATGCTCAACTCCCCCCTCCCCAGCGACTATAGTAGAGGAATAAGTGGAGGATAATGGATGGATGGAACACCTTTGGTCACATAATAATTGCCAGGTGGTGGACCATCGGTGGTGCTGCTTAATCCTTGTTATAAATCCTGCTTCCTGGCGTTAATAACGTGTTTATAACGTGGTGTTATGAAGGTTTAGTCCTGATCTAAAACTCACAGCCTCTTTAATATGCTTTAGAAGCTGCTAACTGCATTCAGGCTCATTGACTAGTTTGTTCCGTAGGGCCATCCAGCAGGACGATGTCATATTCTGACGTCACAAACTATTCGGGGAGGTACCGGGTAATAAACTGGGGGGGGGGGGCTGGGGGGTGTGAGGGGGGGGGCTGTTTGACACCAAACCCCCCGCAGCACATGATTATGATTTATTTGGGCTTCTGAGCGACGCACGGGTGAAGCGGACGAGCGGGCCGCATCCGCGGCGAGGGGCCGGGGTGCCGGCGCGCCGCCAGCCGCAGAACACACGCGTCGGTCCCGGTCCTACCTCTGAGAGCGCGGAGGCTGGAACGCAGCCCGCCCCACACGGCGGCGACCCCGAGCCCGCGGCTTTCCAGCTCAGCACCGCCGCACGTTCATTCAGGGCCGCGTAAACACCGAGCCCGCTACCCGCGGCCGGCGAGCCCGCGTCCCGCCGGAGGGAGCGCCCCGTCCCGCGGCAGGCGGCGAGCGAGCAGCGCGCTGCGTGGCTATTTCAGGCCCGGCTTGGATTTCGAAAGATCCGCCATTTTCAACTCGTCATCACTTCATCTGACTGCGGGCTTCAGAAACAACGGCGCACCGCGGAGGGGGGGTGGAGGTGGAGGAGGAGGAGGGAGGAGGAGGTGGTGGAGAAGGTGGTGGTGCATAAAAGAAAACACCGGCCCGGCCCGGGGGAAGCCTACACCTTTTACACCCTTGCCCAAAAGCATGCACGGGGTGTACTCCCCACTCCGGGCTGCAAAAAGGCAACTTTGTGGGTCTTTTGTTGCGTTCCAGAAGCACACTTATTTTCTCCAGGAAACAAACATAAACACATCCAAACACAAAAATAAGTCCCTCCCGCCATCAGGACATCATTATCTGTGTGTGTGTTTACAAACTAATGCCATGAAGACTCTTTAAGCGCCTCTTATTAAGTCCTTATTCAGTCCTATTATCCATTATTATCCACAATATTATCCATGCAACACCCGTTAAACACTTCATGCCACAGCAAAATATATTAAATACACCCAGAACATAGCGCTAGAGATTCCCGGATTCGAATCGCAAACTGGGTGGAGTTCCCACGTTCTCCCCCGTGTCCGTGTGGGTTTCCTCCGGGTTCTCCGGTTTCCTCACACAGTTCAAACACATGGATCCAGGTCAATTGAGTTCTCCAAATTGCCCCATATAGAGTGTGTGTGTGTCCAGCGATAGATTGACACCTTGTCCTGGGTGTATCTGCCCAGCGCCCGAAACATTCTCCCCTGGATGGGCATGGGGACCCCCCCCCCTCCAAATAGAGTATAAAGTGGAAGATAATGCACATAAATAAATATATATATTGTATATTGCCCTGTAGTGTACTAGAAATTATTATAGTATTTGTTTTTGTATAAAACATCACGGAAAGTCCCTTTAAAACTTTAAACTGTAATGCCTTTCACGTTTATACTATTTGGAGCACGGTTTGGGACTGAGCCCAAAACATCAACATAGTAAGAGAAGCACAAAGTCTAATCGATAATCACCCCAAATTGCAAAAAAAAAAACATTTAAATGCCATGTTATTTATAAAAAAAAATAAAAATAAAATAAAAATAAAAAAAAAACACAAACAAATAAGAGGTCGGCTGTCAGGAGCCCGACTGTCAAAGTTGAGTTAGCCACCCCGGGCTCGTTGTGATCCGCTGCCCAGCTGATGGATGTAATTCCAAACAATAACGCGAATAAAACTGCTCTCCGCTCCACACCGCGATTCCCGATAAAATATCACGGATGTGAAGTGATAATGTGTGTTAAATGTGCGTTAATGTGTGTTCAACATCCATTTCCACAGCAGAAAGGCTCAAAAAAGTAGGGCACGTTCCAATCCGCATGCTCTCCCACTAGCGAGTGTGTGAGGCTGCCGTTAGAACGCGCCACCAAGGGGACTAAACGAGCAGACTAGTAAGCGGGTCAGGGGCGCAGTTTGAGACACAGCCTCTGGCTCGGTCGTATCAGCTGTTAGCTCGCTGCTTTAGCATTAGCGACCTAGCTAACTATCATATTGCTTTCAGAGACGAGGGCGCCGGGATTCTTACGCTTTTCGGCCGAAGGCTCCGGCGCGACCGCTGCCTGGGGAACGTCGCCTGGTCCGCTGCGCTCAGCTTCGGCTGCGTCCGGCCGCGGCCTGCATCGCTTTAGGAGACGGCGTCGGGAAAACGGTGGGATTGTTTAAAATACCGCGCCGAGCGCCATTTCACCTCTAACAGCCCATAATGTAGCCACGCCTTCGCCGAAGAACGACAAACAACGGCCGAACCCCGCATCGCGCGGTCCCGCCTACGTAGGCGCACTTCGCCGCCGGTGCCGTCGTACGCCCGCCAACGCGCACCAAGTGCACTCGGTTATGAAGTGTAAGGTATTTGGGACGGGTCGTCATTTTTCCCGCTACTTCCGTCAACGCCTTCCACTACAGCTGAAAAATAAAGAAGTGGTTTTAGTTTTATTTTGTTTTTTTTTAAAGTGCAACATTAAAAAAAAAAAAAAAACAATAAAAATGCGCCTTTGTGTATATAAAATGTTCCTAATTAATAACACACGTTTGCGTTGTCATTTTTTGTTCCAGAAGCAACGAAAGAGACATAAAAAAATATCATTTATTAAAATTATTATTTGATTATTATTATATTATTTTTACGGTGGCTTAGTGGTTTAGTATGTTCTCCTCTCAGCGCTGGGGATTCCCGGTTTCGAATCCCAATCTCGGTGGAGTTTTCATGTTCTCCCCGTGTCCGCGTGGGTTTCCTCCGGGTTCTCCGCTTTCCTCCCACAGTCCAAAAATCATGGATCAAGGTCAATTGCGTTCTCCAAATTGCCTCATATAGAGTGTGTCTGTGTACGTGGTTTTCCTTCGGGTTCTTCGGTTCCCTCCCACAGTCCAAAAATCATGGATCAAGGACAATTGAGTTCTCCAAATTGCCCCATATAGAGTGTGTGGTTTTTTTTGTGTGAGTGAGTGTGTGCCCAGTGTTAGATTGCCCCAAATGTCCTCCCCTGGATGGGCATAGGGACCCCCGCGCGACCCTAATAGAGGATACAGCAGAAGATAATGGATGGATCGATGGATTATCTTTACATTGCTTCATAATGAATATAATGATGTGCACCATCCATGCATTATCTTCCGCTTTATCCTCTATTAGCGTCGCACGGGGGCAATTTGGAGAATTTAATTGACCTTGATCCATGTGTTTGGACTGTGGGAGGAAACCGGAGAACCCGGAGGAAACCCACGTGGACACGGGGAGAACATGGAAACTCCACCCAGATGGGGATTTGAACCCGGGAATCCCCAGCGCTGAGAGGAGAACATACTAAACCACTAAGCCAACGTGCTGCCCTACATTTTTATACATATATATAATATACTATATTCATTCATTCATTATCTCCTGCTTTATCCTCTATTAGGGTCGCGGTGGGGTTCCCCATGCCCATCTAGGGGAGAACGTTTCGGGCGCTGGGCAGATACAGCCAGGACAGGGTGCCCATCCATCGCTGGGCACACACTCACTCACACAAAAAAAAAACACACTCTATATGGGGCAATTTGGAGAATTCAATTGTCCTTGATCCATGTGTTTTGGACTGGAGGAGAACCTGGAGGAAACCCATGTAAACATGGAAACTCCACCCAGATTGCAATTCGAACCGGGAATCCCCAGCGCTCAGAGGAGAACGTCCTAACCACTAAGCCACTGTGATGTACCCAATGACAGATATTATTGGATTAAAATTGTAAAATTATTATACAGATGTGTACGTTTAAATTATTACATACATATGGACTCCACATCCCTTTCACACTATAGTATTCTCATGTCAATAAATGTTCATACCTATATACACTCTATAATACTCAGATTTTTATATGAGAGGTGTAACTCTTCCATATAATTGTAATTTGATCTTAGAACTCATTTAATATCACATATCTCCCTTAATTCAGTTCTTAAACATGTAACATGGTTTTGGTGAGTGTAATGTATAATGTATAACCAAACCTCATGTCTAATCGCTGGTATATATAAATTTATTCGAAAAATACAGGTATTTTTTATTTGACATTAATTTTCTAAGCCTCGGATCCTAACAAGGGTTGGAAGGAGTGCTGGAGCCAACCTTTTTTGGGGCATTTGCAGACAAAGACACATACACTCACATCAATTTATATGTCATTTATTATTAATCTTATACATGTCTTTGTACTTTGGAATAAATCCACACACAGACGTTAGGAGAAAATGCAACCTGAACGTAGAAAACACGGAGCCACCTTCCCTACAATTTATTTATTGGGCTTCTTGCTGTTATTATTATATAGTAATTAGCAATATTCCATATTCAATAGTCAGGGGTGTTGAAGCTCAATGGTTCAGGCCAGCAATCTGTAGACTTTTACCAATGTTGTCAATGTGGGCCCTTGAGCAAGGCCCTTAAGCAAGGCCCTTGTCTGGTAAACCTTGTGCTCTGACATCAACGATTCAAGTTGGAACACTTGTAAGTCACTTTTAATATAATTCAATTCTTATTGTTATAGTCATCCAGACACCTAAAGCAAGTTAACGTTTACTCCCATACACACGTCAAACCTTTGGCACGCTATCGGATTCAATTTTAGTGAATAAACACGAAATTAATTACACATGTACTCAATTTTCAGAATAGTATCTGTCTTTATTATTGTAATAATAGCACATTAAAAAAAGTGACTTAAAAAAAGAGAATTAATGAATATAAAATATACATATATTAAAAATTCATTCATTATCTTCCACTTTCGAACCTGGAATCCCCAGTGCTGAGAGGAGAACGTGCTAAACCACTAAGCCACCGTGCCGCCCTATATTAAAAATATGGTGGCTTAGTGGTTAGCATGTTCGTCTCTCAGCACTAGGGATTCCCGGTTCGAATCCCCATCTGGGTGGAGTTTCCATGTTCTCCCCGTGTCTGCGTGGGTTTCCTCCAGGTTCTCCGGTTTCCTCCCACAGTCCAAAAACATGGATCAAGTCAATTGCATTCTCTAAATTGCCCCATATAGAGTGTGTTTGTGTGAGTGAGTGTGTGCCCAGCGATGGATTGGCGCCCTGTCCTGGGTCTATCTGCCCAGCGCCCGAAGCGTTCTCCCCTGGATGGGCATGGGGAACCCCACCGCAACCCAACTAGAGGATAAAGCGGGAGATAATGAATGAATTAACAACAGGTAACTTATATGTAACGGTTTATTATTTAATTGGATCATTGTTATTGTTAAATTATCATTTGTTTGTCGTTAATGTTGTAACGCGTTAACGATGTTCTCAGAACCGTGAGGGCGATGATTTAATAATCTTCGAATCGCGGGGGAGCGAGAAAGCGAATTGTCAAAAAGTCAATGCTCGCCTCTCAAATCGCTACACACACCCTGCGACCCTTGCACTACATCCGTTTAAAACAGCGCCTTTTGCACTTGGTCTAGTGCACTTCTGTTAGAGAACGCCTGCATTTGAGCCTCGGCCTCGCGTTTCGCTGTTACATCAATAGAAATGGCGTCCGGCGTGAGGCAGGAGCTCGCGCAGCTCATGAACTCGAGTGGCTCTCACAAGGATTTAGCTGGAAAGTCGGTATTTGTTCATCATGTTTCATTTGTTGATTGTTGTTTGGTCGGTCAAGCCTGTCCGTTTGCCCCGCTGACGAGACGTTGGTGCAGAAAGGGGCGCTGTGGAGGAAAATGCTAAGCTAATGCTATCAGACTGTGTTGAATAAGAACCTCAGGAAAAATGCAAACGTCTGAAATAACGGCGTTTACAAAACATGTTATTATGGGATGAAAATGACAAAATGCGCTCTCGTGCATGATTTCTATTGTTAAAAGACGACGAGGTGATAAAATGAAGTGTGGATGTGCAGATCTATCGTGAACACACTCTATATGGGGCAATTTGGAGCATTCAGTTCACCTTGATTAATGTTTTTTTTTGGACTGTGGGAGGAAACCCACACGGACACGGGGGAGAACATGCAAACTCCACCCAGATTGGGATTCGAATCGGGAATCCTCAGAGAGGAGAACATGCCAACCACTCAGCCACCATGCCGCCCCGTGCTTTATGACCCATCCGTCATCTTCCGCTTTATCCTCTATTAGGGTCGTGGGGGGGGGGGGTGTCCCATGCCCGTGCCCCATGCCCGTGCCCGTGCCCATGCCCATCTAGGTGGAGAACGTTTCAGGCGCTGGACAGATACACCCAGGACAGGGCGCCAGTCAATCGTTGGACACACACTCACTCACACAGACACACTCTATATGGGGCAATTTGGAGAACTCAATTGACCTTGATCCATGTTTTTGGACTGTGGGAGGAAACCAGAGAACCCGGAGGAAACCCACTGCGGACGCCTGGAGGACATGAAAACTCCGCCCAGATTGGGATTCGAACCTGGAATCCCAAGTGCTGAGAGGAGAACATGCCAACCACTAAGCCACCGTGCCGCCCCGTGCTTTATAATATTTAAATTAATTATTTGGCCTGGTAACATTCATTCATTCATTCATTCATTCATTCATTATCTTCCACTTTATCCTCTATTAGGGTTGCGGGGGGGGTTCCAATCTATCACTGGGCACACACTCACACACAGACACACACACAAACACACTCTACATGGGGCAATTTGGAGAATTCAATTGACCTTGATCCTTGTTTTTGGACTGTGGGAGGAAACCGGAGAACCCGGAGGAAACCCACGCGGACACGGGGAGAACATGGAAACTCCACCCAGATTGGGATTCGAACCGGGAATCCCTAGTGCTGAGAGGAGAACATGCTAAACCACTAAGCCACAGTGCCGCTCGGCCTGGTAACAATTGACTAAATTATTAAATGAGTAAAATTAAGTCCGGTGGCTCCTGCAGACCAATTGGAATTAGGTGTCTTAGTCAAGGGCACTCGAACCCGGGGGAATCGAACCCGGGGCCTTCGGGTCACAAGGCTGGCAAGGAATAAAAACGCTGATGGCCCTGACATCCAGAACGCTGATCACTGCGCCACCCTTGTTTGGGTTTATGGTGGACGTAGAGTGAGACGTCTTCGTTAAGCATTTAATAATTATAAATGAAACTGTGTACTTAGAGGCGGCACGGTGGCTTAGTGGTTAGCACGTTCGCCTTTCAGCGCTAGGGATTCCCGGTTCGAATCCCCATCTGGGTGGAGTTTCCATGTTCTCCCCGTGTCCGCGTGGGTTTCCTCCGGGTTCTCCGGTTTCCTCCCACAGTCCAAAAACATGGATCAAGTCAATTGAATTCTCAAAAATTGCCCCATATAGAGTGTGTGTGTGTGAGTGAGTGTGTGCCCAGCGATGGATTGGCGCCCTGTCCTGGGTCTATCTGCCAAGCGCCCGGGATGTTCTCCCCTGAATGGGCATGGGGAACCCCACCAGGACCATAATAAAGGATAAAGCGGGAGATAATGAATGAAAACCGTGTACTTAGAGTAATTAGTGTAATTAGAATTATTCATTCATTCATTCATTATCTTCCACTTTATCCTCTAGTAGGGTTGCGGGGGGGGGGGGGGGGGGGTTTCCCCATGCCCATCCAGGGGAGAACGTTTCGGGTGCTGGGCAGATACACCCAGGACAGGACGCCAATCTATCACTGGGCACACACTCACACACAGACACACACGCAAACACACTCTACATGGGGCAATTTGGAGAATTCAATTGACCTTGATCCTTGTTTTTGGACTGTGGGAGGAAACCGGAGAACCCGGAGGAAACCCACGCGGACACGGGGAGAACATGGAAACTCCACCCAGATTGGGATTCGAACCGGGAATCCCTAGTGCTGAGAGGAGAACATGCTAAACCACTAAGCCACAGTGCTGCTCGGCCTGGTAACAATTGACTAAATTATTAAATGAGTAAAATTAAGTCCGGTGGCTCCTGCAGACCAATTGGAATTAGGTGTCTTAGTCAAGGGCACTTCAGCCAGAGCACTTGGTGGGACGGGGAATCGAACCCGGGGCTTTCGGGTCACGAGGCTGGCAAGGAATAAAAACGCTGATGGCCCTGACATCCAGACGCTGATCACTGCGCCACCCTTGTTTGGGTTTATGGTGGACATAGAGTGAGACGTCTTCGTTAAGCATTTAATAATTATAAATGAAACTGTGTACTTAGAGGCGGCACGGTGGCTTAGTGGTTTAGCATGTTCGCCTTTCAGCACTAGGGATTCCCGGTTCGAATCCCCATCTGGATGGAGTTTCCATGTTCTCCCCGTGTCTGCGTGGGTTTCCTCCGGGTTCTCCGGTTTCCTCCCACAGTCCAAAAACATGGATCAAGTCAATTGAATTCTCAAAAATTGCCCCATATAGAGTGTGTCTGTGTGAGTGAGTGTGTGCCCAGCGATGGATTGGCGCCCTGTCCTGGGTCTATCTGCCCAGCGCCCGAGATGTTCTCCCCTGAATGGGCATGGGGAACCCCACCAGGACCATAATAGAGGATAAAGCGGGAGATAATGAATGAATGAAAACCGTGTACTTAGAGTAATTAGTGTAATTAGAATTAGAGCACCTCATTAAGAAGCTCTCGCTGTGTTTCAGGTATCGACAGATATTAGAGAAAGCGCTTCAGTTTTCCGAATCGGAACAGCTCGAGGCACTTAAAGCGTTCGTGGAAGCCAGTAAGTGTCTCTGACCCCCCCCTCCCCAGCCTCGAACCCACCTGTGACGTCCTCAGTGATGAGACCGTGCTCTGTCCCCTCTGTTCCAGTGGTCAACGAGAACGTCAGTCTGGTGATCTCCAGGCAGCTTCTTACCGATTTCTGCACACACCTGCCCAACTTACCCGACAGCACGGCCAAAGCCGTCTACCACTTCACCCTCGAGAAGATCCAGCCCCGAGTCATCTCGTTCGAGGAGCAGGTGAGTTTGACTCCGACTCGGCTCATCCAGCGATTCCCTTTGAGTCGGGTCATGATCGGATTCCAGGTTCCGAATGGCCCCGGCTTTTTAATGTGTTATGGCTTGCTAACGTTTAAAATGTAATTCCACTTTTTTACCACACGATGGCAGAATTCTGGCCATATTGTTAGATATTCAGATAACTGAGATTGAGACAGAGCTGCGCTTCCTCACGGAATGTAGCAAATATAGAGAGATCAGAGAGCAATACTACAGCAAATTTACACACCTCATCCCCAACGTCACCTCCCTCACCCACACCCAAAAACTGCCCCACCTACTGGGGGAACACGGGGAGAGCTGTGTACTGGCAGCACTGTATACATACACCTGCCACCAGGAGAGGGACAGAGAGTGACCAAACCAAGCAACAGACACACACACACTTCTACTTTTAATTAAATAAATGAATAAAAGCCGAGAAATATTTTTTTTCCACAGTGATGCCTCTTGTATATCATCGTATTATCTCTTGAGAGATGCCTGTGTCTTTTCCAGTCAAAAATAAAATTGCTGGTTGAATAAAAGTAAATTTAAGTCAGAATTTGCCAGGGGTATGAATAATTTCTGGCTTGACTATATATATATATATATATATATATATATATATATATATATATATATATATATATATATATATATATATTTATATTATCCTCTATTAGGGTCGCGGTGGGGTTCCCCATGCCCATCCAGGGGAGAACGTCTCGGGCGCTGGGCAGATAGACCCAGGACAGGCCGCCAATCCATCGCTGGGATATATATACTATTTCTTTGTATTTGTATATTATGTAAAAAAAATTTTTTTAGTAATTTTATCCTTGTTTTTATTTTATTTTGTACTTTGTGCAGTACAAATGTAACATTTGTCATGGAAATAAAGCTTTTAAATTTTTTTTTAATTGAAATTGAAAAAATATTCAGGGGCAGCAGAGGAGTGTCTTTTGATTATTTCTCATTAGCCTGCGATGGAAAAAAAGACCCATCTGATGGAACTCCAATTTTTTTTTTTTAGAGGTGCTGCTTGACCTCAAACTTAAATTGCAAACTGTGTTCTATAGTTAGTTCAATGTTATCAGATTCTTCAGACATGAAAGAATTTGGTCTTTAGAGTTGCTCGCGCCTGATTGGCTGATATTCGATTACATTGCCATTTGAAAAATTAAGCTCAATTAATAAATCAAAATTGTTTTAGAACAATGCAGAACTTTTGTCGTGATAAAATACCAGAAGGAATTGTTGGCCCTTCACGTCATCGAATTTGTCCCTCTTTGCCAAAATGTTTGGACAGTCCTGCTTTAAGTTCTTTACAACATGTCTAAATCGTCCTGTAGGTGGCGTCCATCAGACAACACCTGGCCACTATATATGAGAAGGAAGAAGACTGGAGGAATGCGGCTCAGGTCCTCGTGGGAATCCCGTTAGAGACCGGACAGAAGTAAGCCGTCCATTCAGACTACGATCTGACAAATCTTTCTAATTAATCAAATAAATATATACTTTTTATAATTAAACCCAGAGCAGCACGGTGGCTTAGTGGTTTAGCATGTTCTCCTCTCAGCTCTAGGGATTCCCGGTTCGAATCCCCATCTGGGTGGAGTTTCCATGTTCTCCCCATGTTAGCGTGGGTTTCCTCCGGGTTCTCCGCTGTCCTCCCACAGTCCAAAAACATGGATCAAGGTCAATTGAGTTCTCCAAATTGCCCCATATGGAGTGTGTGTGTGAGTGAGTGTGTGTCCAGTGATAGATTGGCGTTCTGTCCTGGGTGTATCTGCCCAGCGCCCGAAACGTTCTCCCCTGGATGGGCATGGGGAACCCCACCGCGACCCTAATAGAGGATAAAGCGTAAGAAAATGAATGAATGAATGATAATTAAACTCCATCCATCCATTATCTTCCGCTTTATCCTCTATTAGGGTCACAGGGGGGGGGGTTCCCCCCCATGCCCATCCAGGGGAGAACGTCTCGGGCACTGGGCAAATAGACCCAGAACAGGACACCAATCTATCACTGCACACACTCACTCACACACACACACTCTATATGGGGCAATTTGGAGAACTCAATTGACCTTGATCCATGTTTTTGGACTGTGGGAGGAAACCGGAGAACCCGGAGGAAACCCACGCGAACACGGGGAGGACATGGAAACTCCACGCAGATTGGGATTCGAACCGGGATCCCCCGGAGAACATGCCAAACCACTAAGCCACCGTGCCGCCCTGATGAAACTCACTATGTGAATTACTTAAGGATTTGCGTCCGATCGTTTGCAGGCAGTACAACGTGGACTACAAGTTGGACACTTACCTAAAGATCGCCCGTCTCTACCTGGAGGACGACGACCCGGTCCAGGCCGAGGCCTACATCAACCGGGCCTCTCTGCTGCAGAACGAATCCACGAACGAACAGCTGCAGATCCACTATAAGGTCCGTGTCCTCAAGTGTCCTCCAATCTTTAACTGTTTATGGGTTCCCTTTCACTGGGGCGCAGCATCCCTGGGTTCCCCGAACGACGTGTGGCTCTGTTGTCCGGTAGCTCGGTCTTTAGGGTTGGGCTATCAATCAGAAGGTTGTGGGTTCATATCCCAGGTCCACTGAAGTTACCACTGTCCTTAAACAAGACCATCCATCCATTATCTTCCGCTTTATCCTCTATTATGGTCGCGGGGGTTGGGGGGGGTTCCCCATGCCCATCCAGGGGAGAATGTTTCGGGCGCTGGGCAGATACACCCAGGACAGGACGCCAATCTATCGCTGGACACACACTCACTCACTCACTCACTCACTCACACACACTCTATATGGGGCAATTTGGAGAACTCAATTGACCTTGATCCCTGTGTTTTTGGACTGTGTGAGGAACCCAAAGGAAACCCACACGGACACACACTCTTTATCCTCTAATAGGGTTACGGGGGGGGGTTCCCCATGCCCATCCAGGGGGAGAACGTTTCGGGCGCGGGGCAGATACACCCAGGACAGGACGCCAATCTATCGCTGGACACACACTCACTCACACACTCTATATGGGGCAATTTGGAGAACTCAATTGACCTTGATCCATGTGTTTTTGGACTGTGGGAGGAACCCGGAGGAAACCCACAAGGACACACACTCTTTATCCTCTAATAGGGTTGCAGGGGGGGGTTCCCCATTCCCATCCAGGTGGAGAACGTTTCGGGCGCTGGGCAGATACACCCAGGACAGGACGCCAATCTATCGCTGGACACACACTCACTCACACACTCTATATGGGGCAATTTGGAGAACTCAATTGACCTTGATCCCTGTGTTTTTGGACTGTGGGAGGAAACCGGAGAACCCGGAGGAAACCCACGCGGACACGGGGAGGACATGGGGACTCCACCCAGAGCCACCGTGCCGCCCTCTTAAGCGAGACCCTTAACCCACATTGCTCCAATGAGCCCTGATTGGATAAGGGCGTGGTCTGAATGTAACGGGGCGTTTTCATTGGCCCGCGCGGTGCAGGTGTGCTACGCCCGGGTTTTGGACTACAGGAGGAAGTTCATCGAAGCGGCGCAGCGTTACAACGAGCTCTCGTACAAATCCATCGTGCACGAGACGGAGCGCCTGGAGGCTTTGAAACACGCCCTCCACTGCACCATTCTGGCTTCCGCGGGTGAGACGCACGTTCCCTTTTCATGTTCTCTTTTCTGTTCCGAGTGCCGGGTCTCTCACGCCCCCGTGTGGCCTTTCAGGGCAGCAGCGCTCGCGCATGCTGGCCACGCTGTTCAAGGACGAGCGGTGCCAGCAGCTCGCGGCTTACGGCATCCTGGAGAAGATGTATCTGGACCGCATCATCCGGGGCAACCAGCTGCAGGAGTTTGCGGCCATGCTGATGCCCCATCAGAAAGCCACCACGGCGGACGGTTCGTCAGGTCGCCCCTCTGCTTACCGATCGCGGTGTCTCATCCGGGGGAGGACGTTTCGGGCGCTGGGCAGATACACCCAGGACAGGGTGCCAGTCCATCGCTGGGCACACACACACACACTCTATAGAGGCACTTTAAAGCAGCCAATTCACCTTGAATCCATGGTTTTCGACTGTGGAAGAAAAGTGGAGAACATGGGGGGGGGGGGGGGGGGGGTGGCACCAGGATTCGAACCCGGATCCGCAGCACTAGGAGGTGGACGTGCTGACCGCTGCGCCACCGCGTTGCATGCGTCTGACACCCATCCGTCTTCTGCTTAATACTATACTAGGGCAGATACACGCAGGAGGCACAGACAAACTATATTGGGGCAATTTAAAGCAGCCAGTTAACCTTTAATTCCACTTTTTGGACTGTGGGAGGAACCCGGAGAACCCGGTGGAAACCCACGTGGACAAGGGGAGAACATGCAAACTTCACCCGGCTCGTGATTCCTGGATACGTTGATCTCCAACACTGAGAGGAGAACATGCCAAACCACTACACCGCCATACCCCACAGTATTAGTTTGTAATGGAAATGTCCATCCACTATCTTCCACTTTATCCTATTTTAGGGTCCTATTTTAGGGTTCCCCATGTCCATCCAGGGGAGAACGTTTCGGACGCTGGGCAGATACACACAGGACAGAGGGGCAATCTATCGCTGGACACACACCCACATACACACACACTCTATATGGGGCAATTTGGAGAAATGAAGTGACCTTGATCCATGTGTTTTGGACTGTGGGAGGAAACCGGTGAACCTGGAGGAAACCCACACGGACACGGGGAGAACATGGAAACTCCACCCAGATTGGGATTCGAACCGGGAATCCCTAGCACTGAGAGGAGAACATGCCAAACCACTACACCGCCATGCACCACAGTACTAGTTTGTAATGGAAATGTCCATCCATTATCTTCCACTTTATCCTCTATTAGGGTCGTGGGGGGGGGGGGGGGGGGGGGGGGTTCCCCATGTCCATCCAGGGGAGAACGTTTCGGGCGCTGGGCAGATACACCCAGGACAGGGGGGCAATCGATCACTGGACACACACTCACTCACACACACACTCTATATGGGGCAATTAGGAGAACTCAATTGACCTTGAACACGGACACGGGGAGAACGTGATGTTAATTATCTGACGTCTTTATTTATTTATTTAAAAGGTTCGAGCATTTTGGACCGCGCGGTGATCGAACACAACCTGCTGTCTGCCAGCAAACTCTACAACAACATCACCTTCGAGGAGCTGGGGGCACTTTTAGAGATTCCACCCGCCAAGGTAAGCGTGCTGATGCCCCCAGATTGCCCCCCCCCCCCCCCCCCCCCCGTGGGGGGGGGGCACTGTTATTTGCCCCCCCCCCCCCCCACCCCCCCCCACGCCGTCCCCCGAGCCCCGCACCGCACCCCATCCCCCCGAGCCCCATGCCGCCCTACGCCGTCCCCCGAGCCCCGCACCGCACCCCATCCCCCCGAGCCCCATGCCGCCCCGCACTGCACCCCATCAACCCCGAGCCCCATGCCGCCCCACGTCGTCCCCCGAGCCCCGCACCGCACCCCATCAACCCCGAGCCCCACGTCGTCCCCCTAGCCCCCACGCCGTCCCCCGAGCCCCCCATAGAGCACCGCACCCCATCAACCTCGAGCCCCATGCCGCCCCACGTCGTCCCCCTAGCCCCCCTACGCCGTCCCCCGAGCCCCGCACCGCACCCCATCAACCTCGAGCCCCATGCCACCCCCTGAGCCCCACGCCGCACCCCGAGCCCCACACCGTCTCCTGAGCCCTGCACCGCACCCCTATCCCCCGAGCCCCACTCTGTCCCCTAAGCCCTGAGCCCCACGCTGCCCCCCCGAGCCCCACGCCGTCCCCCGAGCCCCACACCGGGACTCACGCCGCCCCCTGAGCCCCAAGTCGTCCCCCGAGCGCCGCGCCGCCCCCCGAGCCCCACGTTCAAACCTGCCTTTTAATCTTTAGGCTGAAAAGATCGCCTCGCAGATGATCACAGAGGGCCGGATGAACGGCTTCATCGACCAGATCGACGGCATCGTCCACTTCGAGAGTGAGTCTCTGCATAAAAGATTAATTAATCAATTTATTTAATTAAATTTTTTTTTAATTATCGTACTTTTCTGGCCCGATCAGCTCGGGAGCCTCTTCCCACCTGGGACAAGCAGATCCAGTCGCTGTGCTTCCAGGTCAACAACCTTCTGGAGAAGATCAGCCAGGCGGCGCCGGAGTGGACGACGCAGGCCATGGAGGCGCAGATGTCCCAGTGACCCGTCCCCGAACGCCCCCACACGCCCTCGCACGCCCCGGACGTCGCAGCGCAGACGACAGAGACGTTATAAAAAGCATGCTTCCGAGCCGGCGGCGGCCGAGTCGTCCCGTCACACGTGTTCGTTTGGTAACGAGGTGGAGGGTCTCGGGTGCGTGATGGACGGGGAGGGTTCCGGGTTCCGGGGGTTCCGCGTCATGCACGTCATTCGTCGTCTTAATAAAACACGTTTGTAAATCTACAGAGGCTCATGGGAAGGTTTCATGATGGGGGGGGGGGGGGGTCACACTGTGGGGTTAAAGTATTAAACCTCAAAATGATGAGGGTTCAGACAGCAGGAGTCCCGTCGGCGTGACAGGAGGGTCAGAACATGGCGAGAACACGCTTTGGCGCCCCCTAATGGAGACAGTCAAAATCCAAAATCTCATCTCACTTTTCTTTACCCCTGGGGTAAAGGGACTAGGTAGATACACCCAGGACACGGTGCTAATCCATCACTCTGGGCACACACACACACATACTATAAGGGGCAATTTAGAGCAGCCAGTGATCGGGATTCGAACCTGGAGCTCGAGCGCTGAGAGGAGAACATGCCAACCACGACCCCATAGTTTGAAAAATGAGTATTATAGAACTAACCCTCATCACCTTTAAAGTGGCTCCCGCCCCACGCAGAGCATCATTAAATGGCGTGAACCGGTGGAGGTCCGGCGTTTTTATGGTGGATGAGGCAACCCTGTCTAACCCTGGGTCAATCCATCCATTATCTTCCACTTTATCCTCCACTAGGGTCGTGGCGTGGGGGTTCCCCATGCCCATCCAGGGGAGAACGTCTCGGGCGCTGGGCAGATACACCCAGGACGGGGGGGGGGGGCAATCTATCACTGGACACACACTCTCTCACACACTCTATATGGGGCAATTTGGAGAACTCAGTTGACCTTGATCCATGTTTTTTGGACTGTGGGAGGAAACCGGAGAACCCGGAGGAAACCCACGTGGACATGGGGAGGACATGAAAACGCTGCCCAGACGGGGATTTGAACCGGGAATCCCTAGCACTGAGAGAACATGCCAAACCACTGTCACCGTGCCGCTCGTAAAATCTTTTAAAAACATTTTTATTAACAAAATGTGGTGGGGTGGGCAGGCACACCCAGGACAGGGCACCAATCCATCGCTGGGCACACACTCACACAGACACACTCTATATGGGGGCAATTAGGACCTCGTGTTCAGAGTGCTGTAACAGATGGAAACGACTTTATTTTATTTTATTTATGTACAAAATACGATACGAAAAACATACAGCAACAGAGCGACGCGGGGGTCGCGAACCGACACACATCATAACCCCGTGATGTGCATCCCCAGAGGACGGCGGAGAGACAAGTCATGTAGCGGGAATGTGAGCGCCCCCCTCAGTCCGTGTCTGAAGACGCGCTGGAGCTGTCTGTGGACGAGGACGGCGGCGAGCGCTCCTGCTTCTTCTTGGCTTTTTTCGGGCGCCGCTTCTCCTTCTCCCGCTTCTCCTTCTTGCCTTTTTTCTTGTGGCTCTTGGACTTTTTCTTCTTCTTGCGCACCTCCTCCTCCTCCTCCTCGCCGTCCCCGCCGCTGGAAGAGTGAGACCTGGGGAGTGACCGATCGGTGAGGTTTATATATGAAGTCGTAGGCTGGTGGTCAAGCGACCGGCCGGCTGACCCGGAGGTCCCCGTTTCCATTCCTGGTTACCACTGAAGGCACCCGACCCCAAATGCTGCCCACTGTGCCAGGCGGGTTGGGTCTGGTATCCCACGTTGCTCTGGATGGCGCTATTTCGGTGGAAAAGCACCGTTATAGCTTCAAAACCCAATGTGTGTGTGTGTTGGGGGGGGGGAGGTTTGAGGGCGTGTCAGTGTCCAGAAAAGTCCTGTGTTAATTCTCTTAATTACTGCTGGGTGTGTTTTGGGCGGAATGTGTTGACGAACCGATCGGCGCGTCAGTTAGATGTTAAAACGAGGGCCTATCCCAGCCGTCCGCTTAGACATGTCGATCGTACCTTTTCTTTGCTTTCCGCTGAGAGCGATCTTTACTTCGTTTCCTGCGTTTCTTCTTTTTCGGCTCCTCGTTTTGTTCTGTAGAGAACGTGAGGTGGTTAATGTTACAGACGTCGTGTACAGAGCCTCTAAATTACTGAAGAAGTAAAATATATTTATATATATTCATTCATTATCTCCCGCTTTATCCTCTATCGTGGGGGGGGGTTCCCCATGCCTATCCAGGGGAGAACGTTTAGGGCGCTGGGCAGATACACCCAAGACAGGACGCCAGTGTATCACTGGACACACACTCACTCACACAGATACACTCTATATGGGGCAATTTGGAGAACTCAATTGACCTTGACCCATGTTTTTGGATTGTGGGAGGAACCCGGAGGAAACCCACGCAGACATGGGGAGAACATGGTAACTCAGATTGGGGATTCGAACTGGGAATCCCTAGCGCGGAGAGACGAACGTGCTAAACCACTAAGCCACCGTGCCGCCCAGATATATATATATATATACACTTTTTATATACACATATATATAATTTATATATACACACACACATACTGTGACTTAGTGGTTTAGCATGTTCTCCTCTCAGCGCTGGGGATTTCCAGTTCGAATTCCAATCTAGGTGGCATTTTCATGTCCTCCCCATATCTGGGAGGCCGGTAATTTATTCGTAAGTCGTGATATTTGCTAAAACACAAAGGGACGTCGTCCGCGGTTCCGATCCCGACCTTTGGCGCGGCCCCCGAAGACCTTCTCCTTGCGGGCTGCGTCCTGATCCGCTTCCGTCTCACTCTCCTCGCTGCTGGTGCTGCTCACGTCCAAAACGATGTCCTTTCTGGGGTCCACACGCACGAAGTTACGGCACTCGTAGGTCAGGTGACCCGCTGTTGAGAACGCAACGGCGTCAGGTTAACGGCGACCCCGGACGACGGGACGGTTTTCATACGCAGCGGGAAACAGGTACTCACGGTAACCGCATCGCTTACAGCCAGCGCGGACGTTATCCTTACTCGCACCTGACGGAAGAATTATTAAAGAATTATCAAAGAATTATCAAAGAATTATTAAAGAATTATTAAAGAATTATCAAAGAATTATTAAAGAATTATTAAAGAATTATCAAAGAATTATTAAAGAATTATTAAAGAATTATCAAAAAATTATTAAACAATTATCAAAGAATTATTAAAGTACAAAATTCAGTGACATCACAACTCGGAGGAAGTTCAGGGAATTGCTGAGAAAATCGATAACTTAATAAAAATGGACACAAAAGGAAAATATTCATTCATTATCTCCCGCTTTATCCTCCATTAGGGTCGTGGGGGGGGGGGGGGTCCCCCATGCCCATCCAGGGGAGAACGTTTCTGGCGCTGGGCAGATACACCCAGGACAGGGCGCCAATCTATCGCTGGGCACACACTCACTCACACAGACACACTCTATATGGGGCAACTTGGAGAACTCAATTGACCTTGATCCATGTTTTTGGACTGTGGGAGGAAACCGGAGAACCCGGAGGAAACCCACGCGGACATGGGGAGAACATGGCAAGGAATCCCTATCGCTGAGAGGAGAACATGCTAAACCACTAAGCCACTGTGCCACCAGGGAAAATATTATAGAATTAATTACAGAACCTAAAATAAAAAACCCTGAGGTTCCTGTATCAGGAATACTATGAGCCGGCATGGTGGTGTAGGGTTTAGCATGTTCTCCTCTCAGCGCTAGGGATTCCCGGTTCGAATTCCCACCTGGGTGGAGTTTCCATGTTCTCCCCGTGTCCGCGTGGGTTTCCTCCGGGTTCTCCGGTTTCCTCCCACAGTCCAAAAAACATGGATCAAGGTCAATTGAGTTCTCCAAATTGCCCCATATAGAGTGTGTCTGTGTGTGTGAGTG
>JAFMOC010000246.1:12500-15000 GCA_019802505.1 Corydoras sp. C115 | reverse complement strand
TTATTATAACGGAACCATTTTCCACCGCGTAGTTCCCGACTTCATCATCCAGGGCGGAGATCCCACGGGGACGGGGACCGGCGGGGAGTCCATCTACGGACGACCTTTTAAGGTACGCTCCACGTGACGTGACCGTTCGTACAAAAAACGAGTTCCCAAGGGTCAGAACACAGGGTCACTCATGATGCCACCCTGCCCGAGCGGTGAGGCTGAGGGCCTTGCTCAGGGGCCCACACAGGTAACCTAGGGTGTAGTTGGGGTTCAAGTTCAAGTAATTTATTTATGTTGCGCTTTTTACAACAATACATCGTCACAAAGCAGCTTTACAGAATGAAAAGCCTTTAAACCCCCAAAGAGCGAGCCGAAGAGACAGTGGCAAGAAAAAACTCCCTTTTATGTTGTTATTTAAGGAAGAAACCTTGGGAGGACCGAGACTCAGTGGGGGACTCGTCCTCCTTGAGCGGCCGGGCAGCAACGACAGTGTAGGACAGCCATGTACAGATATTAAACAAATGGAAAAACTAACAACTGGAAAACTATATGTGAGTCCATTAGGGGGCGTCCTGCAGGACCGCCTTGTCAGGTTCCATACAGTATTCGTCAGCAGAGCCATGGATGAAGATCTCCAGGAAGCCGGGGGACACCTCAAAAGAAACAGACGAGGAAGGCAGTTAGAGCTGATAATAAAGCACGGCATTTAATTAATAAGTAATTGATTGACACAGTGCATCATGTGACTCCGGCATCACTGACTAGAGCAGCAGAACTAAAAGAGGCAGATACTGCAGGGTACATAGTTGAGATGGCGCCCCGGAACAGCATCATTTCAGCGCCACACCCCCCCCATTAATGATGAGGTGGGTGAAGAGGTGAAACGCCAGCATACACTGATCAGAGATACCCCCCCAACACAGCCAAGCCTGAGATCTCCATCTTTATCTACGGGGATTAGTTAAATGCAATTAAAAAATAATTATTAATTAAACGCAAGATTAAATAAATGTGTTTTTAATTTATTTTTAAAGATTAATAGTGATTCAGAATCACAAACAGTAACCGGAAGGCTATTCCAAAGTTGAGGAGCCTGGGTTCGAACCCCAGTCCTCAGTGTGACAGTGGGACAGCCTGACCACACGGTCCATGTGATTCCTCTTGGTCTCTGACGTCCATGTTGGTTGTAGTCCTGTTGTAGTCCTGTTGTCCTCTGTCCTGCTGTAGGATGAGTTTCACTCGCGGTTGCGCTTCATCAGAAGAGGTTTGGTTGCCATGGCGAACGCCGGACCTCACGACAACGGCAGCCAGTTCTTCTTCACCTTGGCTCGAGCCGACGAGCTGAATAACAAGCACACCATTTTTGGAAAGGTGAGGCCACGTCCCCTTTTTAATGTAGATTTTTTTTGGGGTGCACCAATCAGGGAACCCGTCTTCCATCCATCCATTATCATCCGCTTTATCCTCTATTAGGGTCGCGGGGGGGGGTGGGGGGGTTCCTCATGCCCATCCAAGGGAGAACGTTTCGGGCGCTGGGCCGATACACCCAGCACAGGGGGGCAATCTATCGCTGGGCACACACTCACTCACACAAACAAGCACGCACACTCTATATGGGGCAATTTGGAGAACTCAATTGACCTTGATCCATGTTTTTTGGACTGTGGGAGGAAACCGGAGAACCCGGAGAACACGTCCCCTTTTTAATGTAGATTTTTTTGGGGTGCACCAATCAGGGTACCCGTCGTCCATCCATCCATTATCTTCCACTTTATCCTCTATTAGGGTTGTGGGGGGGGGGTTCCTCATGCCCATCCAAGGGAGAACGTTTCGGGCGCTGGGCCGATACACCCAGCACAGGGGGGCAATCTATCGCTGGGCACACACTCACTCAAACAAGCACACACACTCTATATGGGGCAATTTGGAGAACTCAATTGACCTTGATCCATGTTTTTTGGACTGTGGGAGGAAACCGGAGAACCCAGAGAACACGTCCCCTTTTTAATGTAGATTTTTTTGGGGGTGCACCAATCAGGGTACCCGTCTTCCATCCATCCATTATCTTCCACTTTATCCTCTATTACGGTTGTGGGGGGGGGGGGGGTTCCTCATGCCCATCCAAGGGAGAACGTTTCGGGCGCTGGGCAGATACACCCAGGACAGGATCTGTCACTGGGCACAGACTCACTCACACACACTCTATATGGGGCAATTTGGAGAACTCAATTGACCTCGATCCATGTTTTTTGGACTGTGGGAGGAAACCGAAGAACCCGGAGGAAACCCACGCGGACACGGGGAGGACATGGGAACTCCAGCCAGATTGGGATTCAAACCTGAATTCTGACGACGTGTGGTATCAGCGTGGGTTCTGCCCCTTAATGCCCCTGCGCCTTTGATCTCAGGTGACCGGCGACACCCTGTACAACATGCTGCGGCTGGCCGACGTGGAGTGCGACGGCGAGGAGCGGCCCCTAAAACCACACAAGATCCGGTCCTCTGAGGT
>JAFMOC010000246.1:0-7500 GCA_019802505.1 Corydoras sp. C115 | reverse complement strand
TTTGGAAAATGCCCCGGGTTCCCCATGCCCATCCAGGGGAGAACGTTTCGGGCGCTGGGCAGATACACCCAGGACTGGACACCAATCTATCACTGGACACACACTCACTCACACATACACACACTCTATATAGGGGCAATTTATTCTCCTTAAACCCATCTTTTTGGACTGAGAGGAGAACATGAGAGCGCTGAGAGGAGAACATGCCAACCACCACTATGCCATCCTAAAGCATAACACGTGTTCTCAACGCTGACATCATATCCTCATGTTTGCATTAAAAAAAATAATAAATAAAAAAAATTTGGGATCCTGAGACGTGATCCACGGTACGAGACGGCCTCCTCGTTCCGATTTCGGCCCCGTGTAGCGACGGAAGGAACGTTGGACGGCCCCCGGGCGAACATATCTGAGAACCAAAGCTCGCAAATCATTCACCCGCAGCTCTGTTAGGGCCTGCACGCGGCGCGGCGCTTCCACGCCTCTGGTCAGCGGGCGCCCGGGCCCGCCGCCGATCCCATCGCCTCATCCGGCGGTGTTAACCACCCCCCCCACCCCGAACACACACACTCACGAATTCCGTGTGGGGCCTCTCCCATCCAGCCGGCCCCAGAGAGAAGAAAACGGCTTTCTCCTGCCAATCTGGCAACCCGCAGCGTCCCTCCTGGGAGACTGGAGTGTGTGATTATTATTATTATTATTATTTTTGTTCTCACAGAGATTAAATGCGAATAAGCCTCAAAATAGCCTTTGTAATCTGCCCCGTCTCGTTGGGAAGTGTGGGAACCCCCCCCCCCCCCCCGTGTGGGTTTCCTCCGGGTTCTCCGGTTTCCTCCCACAGTCCAAAAACATGGATCAAGTCAATTGAGTTCTCCAAATTGCCCCATATAGAGTGTGTCTGTGTGAGTGAGTGTGTGGCCAGCGATAGATTGCCCCCCTGTCCTGGGTGTATCTGCCCAGCGTCCGAAACGTTCTCCCCTGGATGGGCATGGGGAACCCCCCTCCCCCCCGCGACCCTAATAGAGGATAAAGCAGGAGATAATGAATGAATAAAATGCCTGTCAGCATAGGCTGCATGGTGGCTTAGTGGTTTAGCATGTTCTCCTCTCAGCGCTAGGGATTCCCGGTTCGAATCCCAATCTGGGTGGAGTTTTCATGTTCTCCCCCGTGTCCGTGTGGGGTTTCCTCCGGGTTCTCCGGTTTCCTCTAAAAACATGGATCAAGTCAATTGAGTTCTCCAAATTGCCCCATATAGAGTGTGTCTGTGTGAGTGAGTGTGTGTCTAGCGATAGATTGGCGTCCTGTCCTGGGTGTATCTGCCCAGCGCCCGAGACGTTCTCCCCTGGATGGGCATGGGGAACCCCCCGCGACCCTAATAGAGGATAAAGCAGGAGATAATGGATGGATGGATATTTATATGGGGTATTTTTTACCCCCCCCCCTCCCCGTGCAGCCGAATGGTATGACAATCTGACAGATTAATAATCTGGCTCGTCCCGTGTTTACGGGGTTACGTCACCTCCAGCACTGACATCCCGGCTTGCCAACCGCGCCAACCGCCTGAATACGCCTTTCTGTTATTCCCGAATATTACAATGCGCGCTCTTATCTGCGAGCGTTCAGGCTGAAACGCTGCGCCGCGACCCGGATGACTCGCACGCTGCATGACATCATCGCTCCGAGGGGCCGTCCCAGCTGACGGGCCCGCTCCGAAAACGATCGGCGCTCCGCTGAAGGCTCTATTTTGGGCTCCGTGTTTAGCGCGGCGCTGACGGTGGGCCGTGACGTTGCCATGGCGCTGTTTATCTGTCATGAAGGCAGGTGCAGGTTCAAGCCCAGGTTTAATTGATTTTTACTTTGGGGGGGTGGGGGTGGGGGTTGGGGGGGGTGATGATGATGATGTAATGTGTTTTTATAATTTTTTTTCCCCCCTCGCCTCAAAACCTTCTCAACTGTGTGCAGCGCCAGGTAAAAGTTTGGGCACGCCCCCCTGTCAGTTTCCATTGTCTGTTCTTTGCACTGTTTATATAGATCAGTCGTTCTCAACTGGTGGGTCGTGACGCCGACGTGTTCATGGCGGGGGAAAAACAATTGATAAAAAATGATGTGCCGCTTATCTGATTTTGTGCTCGTCTTTTAACTTAAAACGAAAACGTAAAAAGAAAAGAAAACGTTTTCTTTTAACGTAAAAAGAAAAGAGACCGAGAGAGGCACGTGTCAGATGCATGCGGCAATCTGTTTGCCATGGTTGCTATTATTGATTGGCTGGTTACACTTCTCTTAAAATTTGTGTTGATATTTTCATTCATTCATCCATTATCTCCCACTTTTATCCTCTATTAGGGTCTCGGTGGGGTTCCCCATGCCCATCCAGGGGAGAACGTCTCGGGCACTGGGCAGATACACCCAGGACAGGGCGCCAATCCATCACTGGGCACACACTCACTCACATACTCTATATTGGGCAATTTTGAGAATTCAATTGATTTGATCCATGTTTTTGGACTGTGGGAGGACACCGGAGAACCCGGAGGAAACCCACACAGACACGGGGAGAACATGGAAACTCCACCCAGATGGGGATTCGAACCGGGAATCCCTAGCGCTGAGAGGCGAACGTGCTAACCACTAAGCCAACGTGCTGCCTGTTGATATTTCATTAAATTAAATTGGTTCGCAACTTGGTGATGAGAAATCGGGCCGCTGCTAACCCGCGATGTAGATGGACTTTGTAGTTCTTCAACCACAGATTGTAGTCCATCTGTGCTCCCCGTAATGTGGAACCCCGTAAAGCAGGTAAAATTTGGGTGGTGGATGTACCTGATGTGGTGGTGCTGGTTTTGTGAGCAGTGTTGTTTTCAATTGTCTGTTCTTTGTTTATATAGATTTATATATTTATATATGTTTATATAGATCAGTCATTCTCAACTGGTGGGTCGTGACGCCGACGTGTTCAAGGCGGGGAAAAATTATAATAAAAAATGATGAAAAACGTAAAGCTTATCTGATTTTGTGCTCGTCTCTTATCTTGGAAAAAGAAAAGAGACCGAGAGAGGCACGTGTCAGACGCAGGCGGCAATCTCATTGCCACGGTAACCACTATCGGTTGGCTGGATACGCTTCTCTTAAAAGTCGTGTTGCTATTTTATTAAATTAAATTGGGTCTCAACTTAATGATGAGGAAATAATAAGGTATAATTTGGGTGGTGGATGTTCCCTGAGGTGGTGGTGCTGGTGTTGTTGGTGTTGAGTTATGACGTCATTCAGCTTTTTTTTCCCCCAAAGCGACTCCCGCCATCATGGTTCGGGAGAACACCATGGTTCGGAACCCCTTTAAGCATTAAGGGCCGTGTGCAAGGGCACTGGCGGCTTTCTGGCCGACTCTGCGTCGCGATCAGCGTTTTCGTGGCCGACTGAAACCCAACGCGGCCGTTTGTCCTGGCGGGAGATCAAAGGCTCGGCGGGCCTGCGGGGTGTTGGTGCAGCAACAATGCCCCCTTTATACCCCTGCACGCTGGGTTCTGTTGGGGCAGCACGTGCACACTGGTGGTCTGTCTGTCAGAGCGGAGGCACGGACGGGAGGTGGGGGGGGGTGGTTCCCATCCACTCTGCATCCACCCCACCGGGTTTTGTTTTATCGTTCGATTCTTTAGAGTCGTTCTCTCGGTTTTGGTAATACGGGAAGATCCGCCCCTTAAATCTGATTGGTTGTGCCGTTTGTCCAGCCGTGACATCATCATTAACAATAACACACGCCTCTGAGTGCTTCACAATCGTATCAGTGCCTGATGTACCACACAATATTTTAAATGATAAAATACATTAAATTATTGAAACCGGAATCCTGTTACTCTGTGATCAGCGTTCACTTTAAAAAAAAAACATTTTACCAGATTACGTTGTGGAAGAGCCGATTATTAACGATTTTGTTTTTAATAACCGCATTTCTGAATCAAACCTTGTTTTTTTATTATTATAGTGTGTTTGTAAGCGTTTTGTTAACGTCATGAGACGCTCGAGGTTGTGTGTTATTGTAAATAAATCACGTGAAGAGGTGGAGCTTAACTCCGCTCTGCGTCGGGCCTAATGACACCTCTGTGATTTATTCAGAATAATGCCACGCCCTCTCGTAACCTCTCGTACCGCATAGCTTTATTATATAACGTGGCAGCGTTTGCAGCTTTTGTAAGGTTCTTGCCGTTTGGAGTTTTGCATGTTCTTCCTAAATCTTAAAATCTGGGTTCTGTGGCTTCCACGCCAGATGGTGGACGGGCACAACGGGAATGGCTCCGGCGTGGTGTTTAAGGCGAGGCGTTAGATCTCCGGTTTAAAGCGATGATGTCATCAGAAACGTCGGACGGAACGTCGCGCCGAGCGAATCCGCGAAGCCTTTAAACGGCGCGTTAATGAAAGAACAACATGTTAGAGTCGGAACCCGGCCGGCGCACACAGTAGCCGCCACTTCGGTTAACGCCGCCGGGGCATGACCAGGCAAAGTGCTTCCATATGGCGCTGGGGCGGAGTGTTTACCCCAGCAGACCGGAGGACGTCCTCAGCTTCACGCGGGACTCCAGGACCGATGTGTTTGAGGTTCCGTTGTTTAAACGGGGGGGCGTCACCCTGGCGTAGCGGTTAGCATATCTCTCGGGGCTGGGGGGGGGGGCAGGTTCGAATCCCAATCTGGGTGGAGTTTCCATGTTCTCCCCATTTACACGTGGGTTTAAAACGGGTTTCCTCCCACAGTCCAGAAACCTGGATTTTAGGTGAATTGGCTGCTCTAAATTGCCCCATATATAGTATGTGTGTGTTTATTACAACCTTCATCACCTTCAACCTCTGATTATTATTACGATGCATCACTAGGCACTCACACATGTACACACAATATACTGTATATGGGGCAATTTAGATCAGTCAATTCACCTTGAATCCATGTTTCTGGACTGGGGAGCCAGGTTTGAATCCCAAACTGGGTGGAGTTTCCATGTTCTCCCCATTTACACGTGGGTTTAAAATGGGTTTCCTCCCACAGTCCAGAAACCTGGATTCAAGGTGAATTGGCTGCTCTAAATTGCCCCATATATAGTATGCGTGTGTTTATTACAACCTTCATCACCTTCAACCTCTGATTATTATTATGATCCATCACTAGGCACTCACACATGTACACACAATATATATGGGGCAATTTAGAGCAGTCAATTCACCTTGAATCCATGTTTCTGGACTGGGGAGCCAGGTTTGAATCCCAAACTGGGTGGAGTTTCAATGTTCTCCCCGTTTCCACGTGGCTTTCATACGGGTTCTCCGGTTTCCTCTCACAGTCCAGAAACATGGATTCAAGGTGAATTGGCTGCTCTAAGTTGCCCCATATATAGTGTGTGTGTGTGTGTGTGTGTGTGAGTACCCAGTGATGGATCATAATAATAATAATCATTGGTTGAAGGTGATGAAAAATATTTAATTTAATCAGAAAATTATAAACGTATTAAATGTTTTGCTTTGGAATTATATAAAGTCTGAAGGTGATTTGGCTGTGTGTGTGCGTGCGTGCGTGCGTGCGTGTGTGTGTGTGTGTGTGTGTGTGTGTGTGTGTGTCTGACGGTTAATGGCTTTAGGGGTCGTTTTTTAGTCTGCGTGTCAGCGAATCGTTCGTTATTAAATAAATGAGGTGAGCGTTTCTTTTTAAGTCGCGCGTTCTCGCGGTGACGGCGTTCCAAACGCACGACGTTCCGCTCAGACCTTCAGTCGTTCTGGATT
The DNA here is from genome assembly GCA_019802505.1 of Corydoras sp. C115. Lineage (NCBI taxonomy): Eukaryota > Metazoa > Chordata > Actinopteri > Siluriformes > Callichthyidae > Corydoras > Corydoras sp. C115. Next base: position 1,740 of record JAFMOC010000246.1, on the reverse strand, counting down.
AAACCCGTCGTTGGGAACGTCGCTCCGTCTAACGGAACTGATGGATGTAGGAAATGTGCCACCTGAAAAGGTTTAAACCACAAAGACTGATTCACTGAGTCGCTGATTCACTGAGTCACTGATTCACTCAACATCAATTCATAATGGAACATTAACTTTAACCTTCAACATACAGAGAGAGAGAGGGGGGGGCAGGGGGGGAGAAACGGGAGGGAGAGAGACAGAAGTGAGAGAGAGACAGGAGAGGGACAGAGACAGAAGTGAGAGAGAGAGACAGAAGTGAGAGAGAGACAGGAGAGGGACAGAGACAGAAGTGAGAGAGAGAGACAGAAGTGAGAGAGAGACAGGAGAGGGACAGAGACAGAAGTGAGAGAGAGAGACAGGAGAGGGAAACAGACAGAAGTGAGAGAGACGGGAGGGAGAGAGAGAGAGATACAGAAGTGAGAGAGAGAGACACAAGAGTGCAAGAGATGAAAGGGAGAGAGACGGCGGAACGACTGAGGTAGAGAGATGAGAGAGAGACCGGGAAGGGAGAGAGACATCAGAGAGAGAAAGATACACAGAATGAAAGAGACAGGACGAGACCCAGATATCCAGATACAGATGAGAGAGAGAGAGAGAGAGACGGGAGAGAGAGACGGGAGAGTGAGCGAGAGAGAGACGTGATCATTTATCTGAAACAGAAAAACAGTGCTTTAACTTTGAGAGTTTGGTTTAAGACTCAAACTGATGGATGACTGAACTGGAATAAAGTCATTTACATCCACACTGAGAGAGAGAGAGAGACGGGAGAGAGAGACGGGAGAGAGAGAGAGAGAGAGAGAGACAGGGAGAGAGAGAGAGACAGGGAGAGAGACAGAGAGAGAGAGAGACGAGAGAGTGTCCTTAAGTTCTGCAGCAGACAGAGAGAAAAAAATCCTAATGAATATATTTAACCATCATGAACCTGAAACACCAAAAATCTGTTTAAATAATCCACCAAACGGGGAGTCACACACCCAGGTGTGTGTGTGTGTGTGTGTGTGTGTGTGTGTGTTTGAGGATATGTGTGTGTGTGAGGATGTGTATGTGTGTGTGTGAGGATGTGTGTGTGTGTGTGTGTGAGGAGGTGTGTGTGTGTGTGTGTGTGTGTGTGTGCGTTATGATGTCATAATGATGATGCAGGGTTCTGAAGCGGTGGAGTCTGGTGGTGCATTATGATGTCATAATGATGATGCAGGGTTCTGAAGCGGTGCTGTTTCTGCTGCATTATGATGTCATAATGATGATGCAGGGTTCTGAAGCGGTGCTGTTTCTGCTGCATTATGATGTCATAATGATGATGCAGGGTTCTGAAGCGGTGCTGCTGCTGCTGCATTATGATGTCATAATGATGATGCGGGGTTCTGAAGCGGTGGAGTCTGGTGCTGCATTATGATGTCATAATGATGATGCGGGGTTCTGAAGTGGTGCTGCTGCTGCATTATGATGTCATAATGATGATGCAGGGTTCTGAAGCGGTGCTGCTGCTGCTGCATTATGATGTCATAATGATGATGCGGGGTTCTGAAGCGGTGCTGCTGCTGCATTATGATGTCATGATGATGATGATGCAGGGTTCTGAAGCGGTTCAGGCGGTTGCTGACGGAGCTCTGGATGGTCGTTCAGTGGCGCGAGCGCGTTTGGTTCCGTACGTCCTCAGAAAGGCGTATTGTTTGTTTTTTATTGGTCGCCGTGGCGGCGCTCACAGTGAGACGTCCT
>JAFMOC010000245.1:580000-635313 GCA_019802505.1 Corydoras sp. C115 | reverse complement strand
GGGGATTCGAACGGGGAATCCCTAGAGCTGAGAGGAGAACGTGCTAAACCACTAAGCCATTGGGTGGGGTCTGTGTGAGTGAGTGTGTGCCCAGCGATGGAATGGCGCCTGCCCTGGGTCTATCTGCCCAGCGCGAGGACGTTCTCCCCTGGAGGGCATGGGGAACCCCCCCCCCCCCCCCGCCGACCCCTAATAGAGGATAAGCGGGAGATAATGAATGAATGAATGAATGTTTGTGTATAATATGTGTCATTTAGTCAACTGTATATTCAATAGTTCAATGTTTATTAGGTGTTCTATGACTCCTTCACCTCCTCGAAGGTGAATTGCCTGCCCTAATTGCCCGTTGGTCTGTGTGTAGTGGTCTGCCCAGCAATGGGTTGGCACCCTGTCCAGGGTGTAATTCTTACCCAGCCACCCGAAAATGGTATTTTTCTGTTCTCCTTTTTTTATATAAATATAATGAGTAATTTGAGAGTATGTTACTGTCCTGAGGCAAAACGGAATATTAATTGGCCTTTGATGTTTTTTGTTTGATTGTTGGTTCCAGGCTCAGATTGTGCTGCTGATCATTCTTGGTGGCAGCAATTCATCACACTACTTTGTTGGATCGTTTCCATTCCCATGGAATCCAAAAGAAGCGAAGGGATTCTTCGGTTATAATGGTGGGGAAATTAATACTTTACGCTATTTTTTTTCATACATTCCAAATGAAATATTATACAAATCGACATACTGAATAACTCAGCGGTCATTCCAGACTCTCAGAGGGTGGTCATTAGGGGCAACAACCCCAAATTCCAACCTTATTTTTAGGTTTAAAGAACTCGGCGGCAAAAAGACCTCTTTATTTTTTTATTTTTTTCCAGCTGCCATCATGAATGTGAGAACACTGGGTCCAGATGTATCCGAGATGAAGAAACCTTTTTTCAGTTTTCGCTATCTTCTTTCCCGCAGCCACTGGCATTCTAGCAGGAGCAAATATCTCAGGGGATCTATCAGTAAGCATCCACAAGCAACATTATCACATAAATAATATATAACCTTTTTCCATCTGGGCCACTGAGAACACTTCATCCATTCATCTTTTAAACTTTGTGGACTAATTAGCGCTCAGGGGAAAACAGGGGCCTACAGAATCCCCAGTCCACAGACCGTCCAAAGAGATTTGGGTTTTCTCCGGGTTCCTTCCACAATTAAAAAAAATATATATATTGCGCATATATAGTAATGCATTGGCACCCTGTCTTGGGTGTATCTGCCCAGAGCCCGAAAAATTCTCCTGTGGAGAGGCGTTGGGATGACCACACCACGACCACCCCCACCCACCCCCACCACCACCACCCCCACCCCCACCCCCACCACCACCACCACCACCACCACCACCACCACCACCAGCACCATGTGACCTAAGCGGATGACGTGAAAGATGAGATGAAATGAGATGAGACATGTACTACAGGAAAATGTTGTGATGCTTATGAGTATAATTAAGATAAACCACATAATTATGTCCAATATTATATTGAACAGTTTATAATCTTTACCTGTCAAGGGATTTAGGTTACCGACAGTTTTTAGAGGAACATCTTGGAACGTAAAACTGAAGGCAACAGAACCGAATTAAAAAAACATTACATTCCATTCTATTCATCTCATTCATTACTCTCCGCTCCTTTCTATCCTCTATCAAGGGTCGCTGGTTGGGGTTCCCCACTGCCCAATCCCAGGGACAGGGGGAGAACGGTCTCCGGTCGCCGCTGGGCAGATTTTACACCCCAGGAGAGGGCGCCAATCCATTCACTGGGCACACACTCCACTCACACAGACACACTCTATATGGGGCAATTTTGGAGAAATTAAATTGACCTTGATCCATGTTTTCTTGGAATTTATAAGGATGAATGAAACAGGAGAACGAACGATCTGATTTGATTGATTTATTATGTATTGAAGTCCCTAAGCATTGTAAAAAAAGAAAGAAAGAAAAACGAAGGTAAAAGTCAATATTAATATATATATTTTTATTTCTTTATTTTTTTAGGATCCACAGTCTGCCATTCCAAAGGGAACATTATTGGCAATTCTCATTACCGGAGTCGTCTATATTGCAATTGCAGTGTCCAATGGTAAAGTATAGACAACGATGCTGTTCTTGTAGTGAGTGTGGGTTCTGAGCTCTCTGTTTTGTCAGGTTCCTGCATTGTGCGCGATGCCACCGGCGAAAGTAATGACACCATCGCTGGTCCTGTGGATGAGTGCAAAGACGCAGCTTGTAAACTGGGCTACGACTTCTCCATTTGTAAAGAGGGAGGATGCAAATATGGATTACAAAATGATTTTCAGGTAAAAAAAAAAAAATAAATAAAATAAAATAAAAAGTTACAAATCAGATCCAAATCTGTGCGATATAAATTGTGTGTATTACCCTTGTTCACCTTCTCCTGTTTGGTCATTTCCATTACATTTGGTCATTTATTGGACGCTTTTATCCAAAGCGACCCTCAAGGTGAGCACAGGGTTCATCACAACACCCCTGGAGCAATGAGGGTTAAGGGCCTTGCTCAAGGACCCACATTGGTAACTTCAGTGGACGTGGGATTTGACCCCCCAACCTTCAGATTGATAACCCAATGCCCTGACCACTGAGCTACCGAGCTGCGTTCGTCTCTATATAATGCAACTGTTACAAACACAAAACAGTTGGGTCATTGAGTCCTCCCGTGCTGGACAGTGACCTACCATATAAATACTGCCCCAGCTGCCCTGGGTGTTTCTCCACCTTTCAGTCTTTCAGCACTGGGATAAGCTCCAGCTCTTAGTTACCCTGAGCGAATGCCTCTGTTCCAAAGGGCATTGTCAAAGTGTATTGTGCTTTTTATTGTGCAGTATAAAACGGGTATGCCCAGCGATAGATCGGCGACCTGTCCTGGGTGTATCTGCCCAGCGCCCGAAACGTTCTCCCCTGGATGGGCATGGGGAACCCCCCCGCGACCCTAATAGAGGATAAAGCGGAAGATGAATAAAACGGGTAGTTCCAATCCTTAGAGCTGATTGGCTGAGCCATTGGTTCAGGCATTATTAACAATAACACAAACATCTGAGCACTTCACATTTGTATCAATGAGAGATATACAATACATTATTTTCCTATTATTATTTTCTATAAACTGTGTTCTGTAATATGGCCACTAGACGGCAGTATTTGACAGATAATTAACATTTTTTCCTTTCAATAAACGCATTTATGAATCAAACCTTGTTTTTTTTTTTATTACAGTGTGTTTGTAAGCGTTTCATTAAAGCAATAAGACACATGAGGTTGTGTATTATTGTGAATAAATAATGGGAAAGAGGCGGAACTCTACTCTGCTATGCGTCAGGACTAACAACACCTCCTAAAGTGATTTATTCAGAATAATGTCACGCCTTGTGCCTTATTGCTTTATTATACTTTTGATTCTAATGCATTTCCATATTTTTTAAATAATTGTTATTCTTTTAAACGTCAAAAGATGGTCTGTTTCTTACTATGTGTTGTTTCTTAAATCAGGTGATGAGTTTGGTGTCTGCATTCGGACCCCTGATAACCGCCGGGATCTTCTCTGCCACTCTGTCTTCGGCTCTGGCTTCTCTAGTCAGTGCCCCCAAAGTGTTTCAGGTGACGTCTGCATTTAACATGTTTGTGATGTAATGAAACACAAGGGTTTTTTGAATATTAAAAATATTAAGGGTTCTTTTGGTGGAGTTTTGGTCAGTTCACTGATGTTCATACCACCCACATGGATGTCACTGCAGTTCTGAGAATGATTCACCAACCAAATAAACAAATACTGGGGGTTATTACTATTGGTTTAGTGGTCAGAATCAGAATCAGAATATCTTTATTGTCATTATACCAGATATAACGAAATTAAGGTGCCATACTTTTCGGTGTCACATACATAAATTTAAACAGATAAAGATTTAAAAGAGTTTTAAAAGAGTACACTATAATTTACAATTTACAAAAAAAAATTGAAAGAAAGAAAGAATCTTATTTACAATAGTGTATAAGAATGTATAACCTGAGTTTGAATTGTATTTATATATTGCACGTTTATTATTTCTTTATTTTTATTGCACGTTCAAAAATTGCACATTCAATAGTGAAATTATGACTGTAAAAAAAATTTACAATGCCCCATTAATGTTCGTACAGCGGTTGGGTAAAAGCTATTTCTGAGCCGGTTTGTTTTTGTTTTTATCGCTCTGTAACGTCGACCTGATGGTAGCAGCTCTAGGAGACGGTGACCGGGGTGAGAATTGTCTGTAATAATTTTGTGAGCTCTCTGCAGACAACGAGAACTGTGTAGATCCTCCAGGGTGGGTTCGCACGTTCGCCTCTCAGCGCTAGGGGTTCCCGGTTCGAATCCCCATCTGGGTGGAGTTTCCGTGTTCTCCCCGTGTCTGCGTGGGTTTCCTCCGGGTTCTCCGGTTTCCTCCCACAGTCCAAAAACATGGATCAAGTCAATTGAGTTCTCAAAATCGCCCCATATAGAGTGTGTCTGTGTGAGTGAGTGTGTGCCCAGCGATGGATTGGCGCCCTGTCCTGGGTCTATCTGCCCAGCGCCCGAGACGTTCTCCCCTGGATGGGCATGGGGAACCCCACCGCGACCCTAATAGAGGATAAAGCGGGAGATAATGAATGAATGAATGAATTACTATTAGAGAGCAAGCATATAGAGAAACAGATTAAATATATTCATATGGTCAGTTTGTCAATTTGTCTTTGTGAATAACACAACGTTCTGCGTCTGCTTTCAGGCCTTATGTAAAGATAACATCTACCCTGGCTTGCGCTTTTTTGCCAAGGGATATGGAAAGAACAACGAACCGCTGCGTGGATACCTTCTGACCTTCATTATTGGGCTGGCTTTTATTCTAATAGGTACGTTTTCTATTATTTTGTATGAAATGTAATATTTTTTTGGTCGTTTTGTGAATCTGACATCTGTGCCTCACTGTCTTTAGCTGAGCTGAACGTTATCGCTCCCATTATTTCCAACTTCTTTCTGGCCTCTTACGCTCTGATCAATTTCTCTGTCTTCCATGCATCGCTGGCAAATTCCCCAGGTGAGTCCTGGTTGGCCACTCAAGTACACGTCCTTGTCTTCACACTTATTGTCCATTGTTCCACAAACACACTGTCATCCTGATCACTGCTACACTGAGTGCTAGGGGGAGGATTTAGCCCCCAAATAGTATCTGATCTGTGGTGGTCAATTTAAAGGTTAATTTAGTTTATTCAGGAGTTTAATGTGAAGACAGCACACTACTGATCCTCACAGGAATGATTACAAAGCTTACAGTCATGGGGCAATTTAGTGTTTTTATTGTATGTTTGTCATGCCTTTGAAAAGGCACAGAGGAGGACCTTTGTTTAACCAAACTGGGATCCAAACCTAAGCACTAACCTACACCACTGCGCCACTACGCCACTGTTCTATGGGGGTCCTGATCATTAGACGGAACCAACAAAATCTGTAGAGAAACATTTGGACTACAGACTCTACCTGCAGAACTACAAAGTCCATCTGAATGACAAGTAGAGCTGATAAACTGGACAATTAGGGTCGCGGAAGGGGGGAAGGGGTTCCCTATGCCCATCCAGGGGAGAACATTTCGGGCGCTGGGCAGAGTATGTGAGCCCAATGCACTTCATGCAGGAATATAATGGTAGTACTGCCGAAGAATCTCCATCCATCCATCCATCCCTTTTCTTCCGCTTTATCCTATATTAGGGTCGCGGTGGGGTTCCCTATGCCCATCCAGGGAGAACGTTTCGGGCGCTGGGCAGATAGACCCAGGACAGGGCGCCAATCCATCGTTGGACACACACTCACTCACACACACTCTATATGGGACAATTTGGAGAACTCAATTGACCTTGATCCATGTTTTTGGACTGTGGGAGGAAACCGGAGAACCCGGAGGAAACCCACGGGACATGGGGAGAACATGGAAACTCCACCCAGATTGGGATTCGAACCGGGAATCCCTAGAGCTGAGAGGCGAACATGCAAACCACTAAGCCACCGTGCCGCCCTGTTTGCATTATTAACTATTCAAATGTTCTTTCGTGTTTGTGATTTCATCTGTACGACTGGTTAATTATGTAAAATGACCAGGGTGGCGTCCGAGCTTTAAGTATTACAACAAATGGATCTCGTTGGCGGGTGCCGTGCTGTGCTGCGTCGTCATGTTTGTGATCAACTGGTGGGCTGCTCTCCTCACCAATGTCATAGTTCTGGCTCTCTACATCTACGTCGGCTACAAGAAACCAGGTGGGACTTATAACCTAGTTTATAACTTAGTATTTCCATTTAAAGCCGGGTGAATCGGTTAACAGGGGGGCGGGTTAGCTCAGTGGTCAGGGCATTGGGCTCTCAATCTGAAGGTTGGGGGTTCAAATCCCAGGTCCACTGACGTTACCAGTGTGGGTCCTTGAGCAAGACCCTTAACCCTCATTGCTCCAGGGATGTTGTGATGAACCCTGTGCTCACCTTGTAAGTCGCTTTGGATAAAAGCGTCCAATAAATGACCCAATTTAACACTGCAGCGGGGTGGGGCAGCGGTGAGCCCCCCCCACCCACCCCCCTGCCTCATAACTAAAGAATCCCAGGTTTGATTCCTGAGTATGTTGAACCCAGATGCTTTCTGTGTGTCATGTTCAATATAGATGTGAACTGGGGCTCATCCACACAAGCGCTTATGTACAACCAGGCCCTGTCACACTGTCTGCAGCTCACCGGGGTCGAGGACCACGTCAAGAATTTCAGGTTCTACACCGTGTCCCATGTTCCGACCACAGAGGTCTGTGTAATCAGTGGAGCGCTGACGGTGAGGTATTTGTTTTGTATTCCTTATAGACCCCAGTGTCTGTTAATGACTGGTTATCCCAATGCAAGACCTGCGTTACTCCATCTAGTCCATGCGTTCACTAAAAACGTGGGGCTCATGGTCTGTGGTCATGTCCGAGTGGTAGGTACCAAGCATTTAGCATAAACCGCCATGCTTTGAAGCATCATTGTGACCCTTGGATCTTCTTTAAGGTTTCTAGAAGGCCGAACTATAAGGAGATGATAATCGATCAATTCCGTTACCAGCGGTGGCTTCTTAAAAAACAGATGAAGGCCTTTTACACCCCGGTGTTTGCTGAGGACCTCAGACAGGGAGCCCAGTTCTTATTACAGGTACGTCTAGGATTCTGATCTGACGTTCCTTAAATAATTAGGAGCCACACAGGACCAGCACAGAAGGAGGTACTATATGGGTGGAGGATGGATTTTGTCACTGCAGTGAGATTGACATGGTGTTAATGTGTGTTGCTCCGGTACAAATGGATCAGACGCAGCAGTTCTGCCCACATTTTTAAAACAGTAGCCTGTGAATAGTCCACCAACCATCAATGTCCAGACACCAGACATGTCCTGTGATCACTGACGAAGTACTACAGGATGACTGACACAAATTAATGAGCCAAATGATGATGTGTCTGCTCAATTCATACAATAACACACCACCAATGTCACTGCAGTGCTTAGAATCATCCACCACCCAAACAATTCCTGTAAAGGCAGATATAGTGTATGTAGAGAAACAGATGGACTACAATGTGTAACTGTAGAACTACAAAGTCCATCTATAGAGTAAGTGGAACATGATACTATAGACAATGAAGCTAGAAACAAGGTGAACCTAATAATTATTCATTCATTATCTTCCGCTTTATCCTCTATTAGGGTCGCGGGGGGGGGGGTTCCCCATGCCCATCCAGGGGAGAAAGTTTCGGGCACTGGGCAGATACACCAAGACAGGGCACCAATCTGTCGCTGGGCACACACTCACTCACACACACACACACTCTATATGGGGCAATTTGGAGAACTCAATTGACTTGATCCATGTTTTTGGACTGTGGGAGGAAACCGGAGAACCCGGAGGAAACCCACGCGGACACGGGGAGAACATGCAAACTCCACCCAGATGGGGATTCGAACCGGGAATCCCTAGCGCTGAGAGGAGAACGTGCTAAACCACTAAGCCACGGTGCCGCCACCTAATAATTAGTACTTTGAAATACAAGGTACTGACAGCAAATCAAAGTAATTCATAGTCATGAATATTCATTCATTCATTCATTATCTCCCGCTTTATCCTCTATTAGGGTCGCGGTGGGGTTCCCCATGCCCATCCAGGGGAGAACGTCTCAGGCGCTGGGCAGATACACCCAGGACAGGGCGCCAATCCATCGCTGGGCACACACTCACTCACACAGACACACTCTATATGGGGCAATTTTTGAGAATTCAATTGACTCGATCCATGTTTTTGGACTGTGGGAGGAAACGGAGAACCCGGAGGAAACCCACGCGGACACGGGGAGAACGTGGAAACTCCACCCAGATGGGGATTCGAACCGGGAATCCCTAGCGCTGAGAGGCGAACGTGCCAACCACTAAGCCACCGTGCCGCCCTAGTCATGAATATTAATAATTATAATGAAATTGTGTTCCCAAGGCTGCTGGTTTAGGTCGCTTGAAACCAAACACCTTGGTAATTGGCTTTAAGAACAACTGGCGTGATGGCGAGATGAAAGACGTCGAGACGTACATTAACACTCTTCAGTAAGTATATTCCAACGTTCTAAAGTACAGGTCCTCTGTATCTGTATTAAGGACATCGTATTGTCTGCGTTTATTTTAGCGATGCATTCAACTTGCAGTTTGGCGTCGTCATCATTCGACTCAAAGAGGGTCTGGATATCTCCCATATCCAAGGCCAAGGTACACCGACATATCAAACACACACACACACACACACAGAGTAGCCGCCCTGTCCGCGATGCCGAGCATCCCTGACCCGATACCATTTCACTCGCTGCTACGCAGATGAATCTTTGCCGTCCTGTGAAAAAAACGCGGGGATGAAGGAGACGGTGGGCATTAACATCGGAAGGGACAGTGACAGCGAGTCCTCCAAACCGTCGTCCAAGGTCAACAGCGGTCAAAGTAGTCCACTCAATATCAGAGGTCAGTTCATATCAGTGAAACGACTCATTTTCACGTTTAGGAAATCGGACTTTGGACCGACATTGTTTTTTTGTCCTGATTAAAGGTGTAAAGAGTCCTCCGGTGCATCTTAGTTTTGAAGATGAGAGGTTGTTAGCAGCCAGTCAGCAGTTCAAAAAGATGCAGCGTAAAGGAACGATTGATGTTTGGTGGCTGTTTGATGATGGAGGTATGATGGGTGACGCAACCAGCCTTTATACCATATGGGTACAGTATAAATATATTGGGACACGCCTCTTTGGGGGTGTTTTTTTAAATCTCATTGCTATATTTATATAACAACAAGCACCCATTAGTGTTTAACACATTCTCCTCTCAGCACTAGGGATTCCCGGTTCGAATCCCCATCTGGGTGGAGTTTCCATGTTCTCCCCGTGTCCGCGTGGGTTTCCTCCGGGTTCTCTAGTTTCCTCCCACAGTCCAAAAACATGGATCAAGTCAATTGAATTCTCCAAATTGCCCCATATTGAGTGTGTTTGAGTGAGTGAGTGTTTGCCCAGCGATGGATTGGCGCCCTGTCCTGGGTCTATCTGCCCAGCGCCCGAGACGTTCTCCCCTGGATGGGCATGGGGAACCCCACCGCGACCCTAATAGAGGATAAAGCGGGTGATAATGAATGAATGAACAAGCACCCATTAGTGGTTAACGTGTTCTCCTCTCAGCGCTGGGGATTCCCGGTTTGAATCCCCATCTGGGTGGAGTTTGCATGTTCAAGATAATGAATGAATGAACAAGCACCCAACTATGCATTTTTAGTATGCTTTCATCATAGAACAATTTTGGGAAGGCCCATTTTCTGTTCCAGCATGACTGTGCACAGAACAAGTTCTGTAAAGGGATCGTTGGGTGATTTTTGTGTGGAAGAAGTTAAATGGCCCACACAGAGCCCTAATCTTAATCCTAACAATCACATTTGAGATGAACTAAAACAGGGACCGTGAGCCAGGTCCTCACGTCCAACATCAATAAATAATTTAAATTAATAACAAAAACTCATGGATTCTCTCCAGTGTGTAAAAAAGAATATTGGAAGCTGTTATAGCTACAGGTTTAATGTGTAGGTGTCCCAATATTTTTATTCAAATATTATTTGAATTGAAAAATACTCGCTATGCAATTTTACACACAGACATGCATCTGTTTCTTCTTACATGGCTGATCCTCATTTCACTTTAGGGTTAACACTGCTGATACCGTATTTGCTCACCAACAAGAAGAAATGGAAAGACTGCAAGATTCGTGTCTTCATCGGTGGCAAGATCAACAGAATCGATCACGACCGCAGAGCGTAAGTTCCCGTTCAAATACGCCATTTGCATTTCGGGTGAAATTAAAGTTCATTCATTCATCATCTTCCGCTTTATCCTCTATTAGGGTCGCGGGGGGGGGGGGTTCCCCATGCCCATCCAAGGGAGAACGTTTCGGGCGCTGGGCTGATACACCCACCAATCTACAAGGCACCAATCTATCGCTGGGCACACACTCACTCAAACACACACACTCTATATGGGGCAATTTGGAGAACTCAATTGACTTGATCCATGTTTTTGGACTGTGGGAGGAAACCGGAGAACCCGGAGGAAACCCACGCGGACACGGGGAGAACATGGAAACTCCACCCAGATGGGGATTCGAACCGGGAATCCCTAGTGCTGAGAGGAGAACGTGCTAAACCACTAAGCCACCGTGCCACGAAATTAAAGTTATGATATAATGTACTCTCAATATCTTACATTTATTTATGACTGACACCTTGTATTAGTTCTGGGTCAAACATTTTTTCAATATTTTCATATTTGCAGTATGGCTCTTTAGTCAGGCTTCTACACACACACACACACACACACACACACACACACACACACACACACACACACACGATTTGATGCGCTGTGCTATTTGAGTGCTCTTTGGTTCTTTGAAATCTGTTTTCGTAGACGTGGTAGCTCGGTGGTTAGAGCTGATATCAGAGGGATGCACCAGGCATCTACCAAGTTGGCACTGTTGACCTTTAAGCAATTAGAAGATTTTCAACATACTGCTTCTACATAATGCCTAATAGAGTATCATGAGATTTTGGGTGCAGCTTGTTGGGTTTACAGCACATCTCAATTACTTCGTAAAGGTCAGGACTCCGCGCTCGCCATGGGAGCCCAATGCACTTCATGGTAGTACTGACGAAGAATCTCCATCCATCCATCCATTATCTTCCACTTTATCCTATGTTAGGGTTAGGGTCGCGGGGGCGGTTCCCCATGCCCATCCAGGGGAGAACGTTTCGGGCGCTGGACAGATACACCCAGGACAGGACGTCAATCCCTAATGGACTCCCATATAGTTTTCCAGTTGTTAGTTTTTCCATTTGTTTAATATCTGTACATGGCTGTCCTACACTGTTGTTGCTGCCTGGCCGCTCAAGGAGGACGAGTCCCCCACTGAGTCTTGGTCCTCACAAGGTTTCTTCCTTAAATAAAGACATAAAAGGGAGTTTTTTCTTGCCACTGTCGCTTCGGCTCGCTCTTTGGGGGTCTAAAGGCTTTTCATTCTGTAAAGCTGCTTTGTGATGATATACTGTTGTAAAAAGCGCTTTATAAATAAATTACAAATTACAAAATTACAATCTATCACTGGACACACACTCACTCACTCACACAGACACACTCTATATGGGGCAATTTGGAGAACTCAATTGACTTGATCCATGTTTTTGGGCTGTGGGAGGAAACCGGAGAACCCGGAGGAAACCCACGTGGACAACGGGGAGAACATGGAAACTCCACCCAGATTGGGATTCGAAACCGGGTATCCCCAGCGCTGAGAGGAGAACGTGCCAACCACTAAGCCACCGTGCCGCCCTGCCGACGAATCTACCAAACATAACCGTTTTATTTTCTACACCCCATTAACAAAAGCCATTCCAGGCTGGAACACTAAAGCCTCATTTATACTCCCTCTGCGTACGGAAATGTGTGCGTGCGCTTCATGCGTTATAACAGTTACTGCCCACATACTTCCTTGCGTCAGCTCCGTTGATATGGTTGTTGAACACTACATCCATTAGAGGGCAGTTTAGAGTAAAAATCAAACATGGCGACGGCGGAGGAACTTCTGATTTTGTACAAACTGCAAAAACGACAAAAAAGGCAGCGTTCTAGAGGCGGTGTTCTGTGAGGCCACTGAACAGGTCGCGACATTTGGATGGAGAATTTTATTCACTTGTCCGCCCAATGAGGGAAATCGATGAAGAACGTCATTTCCAATACTTTCGGATGTCTGCCGGGGCATTCGATAACTTGCTTTGCCGGGTAGCCCCGGCCAAGTAACATCATATAAATGATTAAAATTGCGCACACACTCGTATAACCGGTCTTCAAAAAGTTCCGCCATGTTTTTCTTCTTCTTCGTGGACATATGGAAGTGGTCGCATCATGCACTGCCCCCACGGTTTCCAGTGCTATTGCTCCGTCCTGTCCACATCCGCGAGCTTTCAGAAAACGTGCAAATTACGTACGAAATGAACGCAGAGTACGGACAAAAGGCTCCATCCGTATCCGTCTCCGTATTTAACGTTGAGCATAAATGAGCCTTTACAAGTCCAAACGGTATCCCACTGGCCAGGCAGTCACTGGGTGTGGGCATGGTCCTGTCGGGGGTATTTGCTCAGTAGTTAGGATGTTGGCTTATCATTCGGAACGATTTAACCCCCGAGTCCACCAAAGTTGTTGATATGGGCCCTTAACCCTCCAGCATTAATTTCGGATATGCGTGAGTCACTACCCAGCGATGGATTGGCGCCCTTTCCTGGGTGTCTCTGCCCAGCGCCCGAGACGTTCTCCCCTGGATGGGCATGGGGAAGCCCACCGCGACCCTAATAGAGGATAAAGCGGGAGATAAAGAATGAATGAATGAATGAATGTGTGAGTCACTATGAATGAAACCACCTCATGTGAGTGTAGCACATCACTTAAAGCTCTCTCAAATGAAAATGCGTAATGTTTACTCTTCATGTTTTCAGAATGGCTGCTTTACTGAGCAAATTCAGAATCGACTTCTCAGATATAAACGTCCTTGGCGACATCAACATAAAGCCAGAGAAAGAAAAGTAAGCTGATTTCGGTCGGTCGAAGCCTAACGACGGTGTTATTAGAAACTCGCGGCCATTAAACTGATTTTATTCTTCTGTTAGTAAAGAAAAGTTTAAGGCCTTGATCGAGCCGTACAGACTGAAGGAGGAGGACACGGAGCAGGAGGCTGCTGAGAGACTGAAAGCTAAGGAACCGTGGCGGATTACTGATAATGAACTCGAACTGTACAGAGCCAAGGTGAGGCTTGATCATCCTCCATCTGCTGTGAGATTGTTCAGTCAGATCCTTTATTTTGGGCCCTTTAAGCCCCGACAGCATGTCGGCTTTCTCGCCGCCGCTTTTTAAAGATGATTAATGGGACCGTTTTCGAGCATCATCTGGTCTGGAACCTTTGCTCCGGTCTTTGTTTTGTTGTGAGCTATTAAATCACAAGAACATGTTTTTATTCTTAACAATGCAATGCAATGTCTGTGGTCCTGCTACCTGCTGCTCTGTGTAAGATGCCAAAAGCTAATTAGGTCAAAAACAGATTACAGAAGTCGTGTCTTGATTTTGTAGTGAGCACCTTGTTTCTATAATAAATCCACTTCAGTATATTATTATCTTAGTGTGTTCTCATGACTGATTCTCACTTTTTTATTATTTTTTGGGGTAAAAAAGACAAACAGGCAGATTAGACTGAATGAACTGCTGAAGGAACACTCCAGCACAGCAAACCTCATCGTCATGTAAGTCCCTGCTTTCTTAGAAATGTGCTTTACATGTGTTAGTATATATATATATATATATATATATATCCATCCATGATCTTCCGCTTTATCCTATATTAGGGTCACGGAGGGTTCCCCATGCCCATCCAGGGGAGAACGTTTCGGGCGCTGGGTAGATACACCCAGGACAGGACACCAATCTATTACTGGACACACACTCACTCACACAGGCACACTCTATATGGGGCAATATGGAGAACTCAATTGACTTGATCCATGTTTTTGGACTGTGGGAGGAAACCGGAGAACCCGGAGGAAACCCACGCGGACACGGGGAAAACATGGAAACTCCACCCAGATGTGGATTCGAACTGGGAATCCCTAGCGCTGAGAGGAGAACATGCTAAAACACTTAGCCACCGTGCCGCCCATAAATATAAATAAATATAAATAAATATAAATAGGGCGGCACGGTGGCTTAGTGGTTGGCATGTTCTCCTCTCAGCGTTGGGGATTCCCGGTTCGAATCCCCATCTGGGTGGAGTTTCCATGTTCTCCCCGTGTCTGCGTGGGTTTCCTCTGGGTTCTCCGGTTTCCTCCCACAGTCCAAAAACATGGATCAAGTCAATTGAATTCTCAAAATTGCCCCATATAGAGTGTGTCTGTGTGAGTGAGTGTGTGCCCAGCGATGGATTGGCGCCCTGTCCTGGGTCTATCTGCCCAGCGCCCCGAGACGTTCTCCCCTGGATGGGCATGGGGAACCCCACCGCGACCCTAATAGAGGATAAAGCGGGAGATAATGAATGAATGAATAAATATAAATAAATGTGTGTGTGTGTGTGTGTGTGTGTGTGTGTGTGTGTGTGTGTAGTTCTAACCATATGAATGCACTAACAAATACAAACTGTATTTCGTCTGTTACTCTACATTCACTCTGTTCTCTAATAGTCAGAACCACTGCAGAGCAGGTATTATTAAGGTGGTGGGGGTGGTGGTGGGGGTGTGCTGCATCATTCTGTGAATGCTGATGAAAGATCAGAGAACGTCTAAAGCAGACTGTGCAACAAACTGAATAAGCTACTGATTTTACATCTAAAATGTGAAGCAGAAAGGTTGGTAATAAAATGCGCAGTGAGTGTATAATGTTTACAGACCCCAGCTGCACTG
The DNA here is from genome assembly GCA_019802505.1 of Corydoras sp. C115. NCBI lineage: Eukaryota > Metazoa > Chordata > Actinopteri > Siluriformes > Callichthyidae > Corydoras > Corydoras sp. C115. Next base: position 620,238 of record JAFMOC010000245.1, on the reverse strand, counting down.
CTCACTGCACAAAGCGCTGACACTAACACACCACCACCATGCCAATATCACTGCAGAGCTGAGAATCATCCACCAACCTAATAATCCCTGCTCTGTGGGGGTCCTAAACAGTAAAGCCGACTACCAAAGTATGTAGAGACACAGATGGACTACAAACTGTAATCATGGAACTACAAAGTCCATCTCTATGATAAGTGGAACTGATACAAAAGATAAATGTGTGTTACGTTACAAATATCTATTCATTCATTCATTATCTCCCGCTTTATCCTCTATTAGGGTCGCGGTGGGGTTCCCCATGCCCATCCAGGGGAGAACGTCTCGGGCGCTGGGCAGATACACCCAGGACAGGGTGCCAATCCATCACTGGGCACTCACTCACTCACACAGACACACTCTATATGGGGCAATTTGGAGAACTCAATTGACTTGATCCATGTTTTTGGACTGTGGGAGGAAACCGGAGAACCCGGAGGAAACTCACACAGACACGGGGAGGACATGGAAACTCCACCCAGATGGAGATTCGAACCGGGAATCCCTAGTGCTGAGAGGAGAACGTGCTAAACACTAAGCCACCGTGCCGCCCACTAACTGTGTGTTACGTTACAAATATCTATTCATCATTCATTCATTATCTTCCGCTTTATCCTCTATTAGGGTCGCGGTGGTGGGGTTCCCCATGCCCATCCAGGGGAGAACGTTTCGGGCGCTGGGCAGATACACCCAGGACAGGGCGCCAATCCATCTCTGGGCACACACTCACTCACACAAACACACTCTATATGGGGCAATTTGGAGAACTCAATTGATTTGATCCATGTTTTTGGACTGTGGGAGGAAACCGGAGAACCCGGAGGAAACTCACACGGACACGGGGAGGACATGGAAACTCCACCCAGATGGGGATTCGAACCGGGAATAGAGGCAAACATGCTGACCACTAAGCCAGAGTGCCACCCGTTACAAATATCTATTAATACATAAACCATAATGTTTTTTTTGGGTTTTTTTTTTAGGAGTATGCCACTTGCCAGAAAGGGAACCGTATCTAGTGCTCTATACATGTGCTGGCTGGAGACACTGTCCCAGGATCTGCCTCCAATTCTTCTTGTGAGAGGGAACCACCAGAGTGTCCTGACCTTCTATTCATAACAAACCGGAACATAGATGTCCCTCTTATTTAATAAGCACTGAGACTGTGCACTGAGCATTACATTCAGCACGAGTGTAGCGCACACATACAGTCAGTATATACTACATGGTGAGATTGTCTTGTAGTCATTAATATAAAAGTCATCAATCGTCGGATGCAGTGCATAATTTTTGCCATTGCTGATGAGCATATATTTATATATATTGATAAACACTTGTGATTTTATTTATTAAGCTTTGTTATGTTAACATACTGATTCGGTATTCATGTATTCCGCACTGTATTCTGTATTTGGTTCAGCGTAACCCCCTCTTCACCGCTGGTTTAAATCTGTGATTGGACTGTGGACTTAATATGAAGTGTTGGGTATTAATATAAACAAACCTGAGATATGTCCAACAATCTGCACTGTATCTTCACATGGTATTAGCTGTGTCCGAAATCATCTACTAGTTTTGATCTAATGGTTAGTGTAATATCCACGCAATCACCATAGCACCGTAACATAACACATTATATGATGTAGGGGGCCCCACCCTTCCTGTAAACGCTCCACCACTCTACTTAATCGTGATGTTTTAATGGTGTTTTTGTGGTTGTATTTCATTTACGCGTGTAAACCATCGACCGGCTTGATCACATGACGCATTGCGGTTGAATCGTGGGATAGAAAACTTATCATAAAATGGCTTTCTGTTCGGTACGTCATTTGGAGGTTTTTCAGAAAGCCCACTGCGTATTTGGACTTTGGGCTTTTTGGCTGTGTATAGGGATTCCGGATGCAGCTATTGTTTTTTTTTTGTTTTGTTTTGTTTTTTAAGGAGAAAGTGTATTTAAAGAATTATACAAAAATTAAATTGGTTGATTTTAACAATATCTTTGTGTTTGGATTTTGTTGAAGTTTCAGGTGTTCCGTTCTGTAAAGCCGGCCACATTGTGTTTGTCTTTTTGATGTCGTTCTAACCGAACCTGGAAGTATGTTGTGGGTCATTGTATTGCTTTAATATAAATCCCTGAGGGTGTTTGCATGATGCTTCATAATGCTGAAGTTTTTTGTGTCCAGTGTGACAGTCACCCCGTGCAAGTTACCAACTCTGAATCTATTAAAGCAGCCTGAGCGCATCATGCTTCCACCTTCATGTGCTACACAGTGTCAGGAATCATCAACACATACTCAAAGGTATACAAGAGCCCTGTGTCATGAACCAAATAGTTTGAATTTTAATTGTGTTATTTGGATGGTGGATGACTCTCAGCACTGACATTGGTGTGGTGGTGCTGTTAGTGTGTACAAGTAGATCAGATGCAGCAGTGCTGCTGGAGCTTTTTAAACACCTCAATAACACTGCTGGAAAAAGCACCCCCCCCCCCCCCAGCGACCCTAGTAGAGGATTAAGCGGAACATAATGTATAGATGGATGGATGAAACTTCATGAAGTACGTTTATAAACTTTATGAAACTATACGTGTTATGTTTGATGTATAGACACTGTAAAATAATTGTTGTTGTTTTTATTTTTTTACTTTTTTTTACTTAAAGTGTGGTAGCCTATAGGCCTCAGGAATAAGATGTTATTTTACACATATATTTTTTTTATTGTAACACATTTTAACATATTGTACAAACGAAATGAGGAATTATATATGATGAGGAAAATGCTTAAATAGTATGATATAAATAATAGAGCTAGTCTAAACTTTGGATGTAAACCATGGTTTTTACTTAAAGTGTGGTAGCCTATAGGCCTCAGGAATAAGATGTTATTTTATACATATATATTTTTTTTTATTATAATGCATTTTAACATATTGTACGAAGGAAATGAGGAATTATATATGATGAGGGAAATACTTAAATAGTATGATATAAATAAATAGGGCTAGTCTAAACTTTGGATGTAAACCATGGTTTTTACTTAAAGTGTGGTAGCCTATCGGCCTCAGGACTGAGATGTTATTTTATACTTTTTTTTTTATTATAATGCATTTTAACATATTGTACAAACGAAATGAGGAATTATATATTATGAGGGAAATACGTAAATAGTATGATATAAAAAATATAGGGCTAGTCTAAACTTTGGATGTAAACCATGGTTTTTACTTAAAGTGTGGTAGCCTATAGGCCTCAGGAATGAGATGTTATTTTATACAAATATTATTTTTATTGTAACATATTGTACAAAGGAAATGAAGAATTATATATGATGAGGAAAATACTTAAATAGTATGATGTAAAAATAGGGCTAGTCTAAACTTTGGATGTAAACCATGGTTTTTACTTAAAGTGTGGTAGCCTATAGGCCTGAGGAATAAGATGTTATTTTATACATATATTTTTTTTATTATTATAACGCATTTTAACATATTGTACAAACGATATGAAGAATTATATATGATGAGGAAAATACTTAAATAGTATGATATAAAAAATAGGGTTAGTCTAAACTTTGGATGTAAACCATGGTTTTTACTTAAAGTGTGGTAGCCTATAGGCCTCAGGAATGAGATGTTATTTTATACAAATATATTTTTTTATTATTATAACGCATTTTAACATATTGTACAAAGGAAATGAGGAATTATATATGATGAGGGAAATACTTAAATAGTATGATATAAATAAATAGGGCTAATTTAAACGTATGTATTTAAAGATGGTTATTAAAGCGCGTCTCCCTGAACAATTGAGCGCTACCCTCCCACCCGGCTGCAGGACTGATCGGCGGAATCAGAGATGCTGTGTGTTGAATGTCGCTCACTTCCTCCGCCGAGCAGACGGGCAGGACCGACGGAGCCGATGCCTACGACAGCGCTGATGATCGGGAGGTCGGGCTCGGCGCTCTGATCATCGATTCGGAAAGCGGACCCGCCGTCGGAGAGATGAATCGCGTCGCGGGCGCCAAGAGCCACGCTAACGTGCTGCCGTTCGACGCTCCCACGAGTCCCAGCGCGGATTTCTGCGCCGAGCCGAGGAAAGTCAAAGAGAGACGCCGCAGTCCCTGCGCCAGCGACACCTCCGCCAAAGCAGCGCCGCCGCCGCCGACGCGCACCGTGCCGAAGGTCTACATCACCAAACCGCGCGAGGCTCAAGGGCGCCCTGGAGAGGCGTTCGCAATGAACCCGGGCGATGCCAGCGCTCCCTGCACCAAAGGCAAAGAGGGCAAGAGGGGCAGGAGCCAGGGCAAAGGAGCGAGGCGGGAGAAGGACTGCCCGCGCACGAGGAAGGAGGCGCGCGGCGAAGGGTTCGAATTCGACAACGGTCGCCCCTTCGGCAAGCCCGAGAACAGTGCGTGCTATTGTTCCAGCGGCGGCGGCGCGGAGGACATGGACAGGGGCGGCGGAATGGAGGCGACGTGGGTGAGGGCTAGTCCTTTTGTTGTGGACGAGGAGGATGGAGACAGCTGCGACGCCGGCCACAGAACGGTAACGCATCGCTCGCACCGACGCGCCGTTTTCGCGCTCTCGCATCACGCCGAACCCAAATTCGGGCTTTTGGTGGAGGTTCGGGCATTTCGGGGTCTGTGTGTGTGTGTGTGTGTGTGTGTGTGTGTGTGTGTTAAGATCTTATGCTCGCTGACGCAGGACGTGCACGGCAAGATAGGTGCTTATCGCGCACAAGCGATCACGGGAATGATGCAGCTGTATAATCTGATTTATAAATACAAATACAATGTGCAAAATATATATATATATATATATATTTTATTTTAAAAATAAGAAAGATGATGCACGGTGCAGATGTGCGCACGCGTCTGTGCAGCAGTCAAACAGATGTGGTCTGACTGTAAATGCATCCCTCGCATTGTTGTCAGCAGTTCCTATTGTATTGTGCCAGGCACCCGTTTTGCTTCCCTAATGGCTGTTGCTATTGGATACCTAAGCATCACTCTGTCTCCTCCTGAGAAGGACGTGGCGTGTTATTGCTTGCGTGTGTGGGCGTGCAGGCTCGGATGGGATTTCAGCCAGTATTTACTGTTTTTAAAACTGGAGGGAAACGCCACCTCCCTCTCAGCCTCCTTGGCCTTCTCTCTTCCCATTGTGCCCCCATTCGAGATCGGATGCTCGTTTCTAATACACACTAATACAATGGAACCCAAGGACCATAATTTAACGCGATAATTGGTGCTAATGCAGGATGTTCATAACAGTCCATAACAATAAGGTGCTGATTGTGCTGTATAATGTATGTGATTAATCACACTGTTAGTGTGCAATGCAGGCGAGAATTAATATGCAATTTCTTTTTTTGCCCCCCATTTTTATCAGTTAAGTATAAAAACCAGGTCAGTGGGGACTAACACTCAAGAGTTTGAAAGAAGCACTGAGTCCAACTACATGGAGCCCTGTCAGCCGGGAACCAGCGTAAATCTGGAAGGGATTGTGTGGCACGAAACGGAGGAGGGTAAGGACCCACGAATGCACTCTTGTATACTCATTCGATTAGATTAGATTAGATTAGATTAGACAATCCGGCTATGAAATGTTGGCATGGATTAATGTGATACATGGAGAGATGCAGGTTCTCCTGAAGCCAGAACTCATTATCACAGCGGGCGTCACTAAAGCATTTAAGGCATTAGACAAAGTCAAGTACTTCATATTAATTAAGTAAATTTAAATTCCATGTCATTTTTTTTTAACTTTTTTACTTGCAGCTGCAAAAAGTACAAGATGTCTACTGTAATAGAAATAAGTGCTGTATTTAGGGGGGGGATTTATAGCTGACCCTGTGCTCTGACCCCAGCCATGAAGTTATTCATTCATTCATTCATTCATTATCTCCCGCTTTATCCTCTATCAGGGTCGTGGTGGGGTTCCCCATGCCCATCCAGGGGAGAACGTCTCGGGCGCTGGGCAGATAGACCCAGGACAGGGTGCCAATCCATCGCTGGGCAGCCATGAAGTTATCTAAGAGTTATTCATCCATTATCTTCTGCTTAATCCTATATTAGGGGTGGGGGGGGGGGTGTTCCCATGCCCATCCAGGGGAGCATGTTTCGGGCGCTGGGCAGATTGTCCAGGACAGGGTGGCAGTCTATCGCTGGGCACACACTCACTCACACAGAAACACACTATATTGGGGGCACCTCCAATTTACCTTGAATACATGTTTTTGGACTGTGGGAGGAAACTGGAGAACCCAGAGGAAACCCAGACACACAAAAGGAGAACATGCAAACTCCACCTACATCAGGATCCTGGATCAGGATTTGAGCCCCATTTGAGTTACATTTACATTACATTTGGTCATTTACCTAATATGGCCACCTGTGTAAGTACTATACTTACATACTAATCCTAGCCCATCGATAATGTACAGTCGCTTACATTGAAGCCTGTGACATTTACATTTATTTACATGCTTCAATGCTATTTACACTATTTACATGCTTCAATGTAAAGCTACGGTACATTTTCGACGGGTTAGTATGCTAAAAAAGCACAATTTCATAAATTATTGCTAAATTATTGTTTTGTTTTAGGAGTGCTTGTGGTGAATGTCACTTGGAGGAAAAGGACCTATGTGGGAACTCTCTTGGACTGTACCAAGCATGACTGGGCCCCTCCTCGGTAACTATTTTATGATGTAATGCGAAAATCAGTTTTGGGCGTTTTGAGTGTGTTTTGGCTCGTTCGTGTGATTGGTTCTCTTTGTTTGATAGGTTTTGTGAGTCCCCCACCAGCGACCCTGAAATGACGTGTGGTCGAGGCCGTGGTAAACGAATGAGAATCTCGGTGTCCGATCAGCCCGTGACAGATCCCGGCTTCTCCAAGATTAGAGGACTGGCTCACAAGAAACGCGGCATGGGGATAGGCAGCAAAGGCAGGCGGGGAAGCCTCACTCATAGTCCCTGCAGAAGTCCCGCGTACTATTCAGTGGAGGACATCAAGTCGAGCGCTCTTTTATGTGGGAAGAGGAAGAGCAAAGCCCCCGCCGATCTAGACCTGAGCCTCGTTTCTGACGATTCCAGGGCCGGAAATGGGAAAAGAATCCGCGCCAAATCCCGGAGCGCTCCGTCGACTCCGCAGGGTAAATCGGATCCGGCTTTTCTGGACCAGGTGTGCACCTCGCCCATGCTGATCGACTGTCCACATCCCAACTGCAACAAGAAATATAAACATATAAACGGACTCCGGTATCACCAGTCGCACGCTCACTTAGACAGCGAGATTAAACAGGACTTTGAAGCGGAGAGCGAGGACCGGCTCTCGGATTACGACGAGTCGCTCGGCAACGCGGCCGCCGACTCCGGGGACAACATCGATATCATCATTAAAAAGCCAAGGACCATATATAAGCTTCATTCCAATGGCTCGCCTAAAAGCAGGAAGCTGATGCTCAGCAGTGATCACGGTCCCCCGAACTCTAAGGCACGGAGGAATGTGGTGGGTAAAGAGGGGACGGTGGAGGACTTTAACCTTCCACTCATCTCCAACATGTCCGTGGTTCTGGAGAACTGCCTCATTGGCGACCGCAATACCTCGATAGAGATGCCAAAGCTCGAAGCCGAGGGTATTATCGATAAGAGGGACGTTCAGAAGGAAAACGGACTCGCTGAAAGCAGTTCAGCCAAAACCAGGACCAACAAGTTTATCGTAACTGCCCCTGCCCCTGCCCCACCCAAGCTAATTGCTATCCCTACATTTCCCGCTAAAGTCGGAGACGGATCCTCTCATCAGTCTGTGTCCCTCAGCAAACCTAAGAACATTCCTCTGAAACCTATCAAACCAAAACTGGACATTGTTACCCAAGTAAATATATCCAACTCAACCATGAGTCTGAGTAAAGAATCTAAAAGAAAAGACAAACACAAGCTCAAGAACAGGACTCACAAGGACCCAAGGAGTCCCAAAACTGAGACTGTGTTCGCAAAAGCCGAAGACGTCAAAAGCATAGCCAAGGACCTTCCGATTAGTCTGTTAAAAGAACATCTGAGCAAGCAGGAGCTCGTGGGCGGGCTTACCGAAACCCAAGGTAGTCGCATGGCAAGTATAAGAGCCGAGGCGGACAAGGTGTACACGTTTACCGACAACGCTCCCAGTCCCTCCATCGGAAGCTCCGCAAGGATGGACTCTGGGACCCTTTTAAATGGAGAGGGCAACCCCAAGACCAACAGTCCGGCCTACTCGGACATATCCGACGTCACGGAAGACGGCGGCCTGAATTCCAGAACCAGAAGAAACTCGGCCCCCGATTTCAATCTGAGCGCAAGTCTGGGTTCCAAGGTGGCACTTACGCCGGGAAAGGAGACCCAGCCCTCTGCCCACGGTCACGGATACGAATCCTACGGCCTTTCTGGCTACATACACACGGATCACGCCAACCCCGCGGCCCTTCTGAAGGCATCGACGCCTTACGTTAGCGCTAAGGACGATGCCAGGGTGTTCACCGACGAGCAGAAAGCTTTGGAATCAAGCGGCGATACCATCAGTCAGTCCCAACCTCAATTAGCGATGACCCAGGCGCAGACGGCCTTAGCGCAGTCGTTATACTATGGACAGTACACACGGAATGGCCCCACGGACCACAAGGCCATGATGGCGGGAAACCCTCACAGGCAGCAGGCTAACCCGTGCTGTGACAGCAAACACGGCAGAGGTCAAGGAAGGCGTGGAGCCGAAGCTAAAGAGCGATCGAAGGAGGATACCAAACAGACTTTGGCCTCGGTGGCGGCTCATAAGGGAGCGAGCTCAGGTAAAATCAGCTGTGCAAAACCGGGTTTCATCTATGTAGAATTGGACAAACAGTTATCGCTTCAGCAGCCGCAGGGGAAGCCCATGTCAGGGACTAAAGACCAGGGGCTTAACAAAGAGTCTGAAGACTTCAATCCAGAAAGTCAGAATGCAAAAACAAATGCGGATACAAATGTAACCTATCTGAATGTAAGTCGCTGACATTTCTACCCATTTTCTAAGAATGTGCTTGTGGTCAGAATTATTTTAGAAATGTCTTACTAAGATTGTGGGGTGTCGTTTCAGGGATGATGTTTGATTCAGTTGTTTCTTGATCTGCCGCCTGCAGATTTCCTAATGTTGATGATGTGTTGAATGTTGAACTCAGGTTGTTAAGCCTTTCCCGTCCATCTGCTAACACTGACCAATGATCACTGCTCTTGTATGACGATGGACGCCCCGTGCACATGTTTAATTGCGTTGGTTTTAAGACTCGAAACTCTTTGACGGTAGCTGTTCCTCTGGGTTTAGGCTTCAGAATCGCAGTCCTGGAGCAATCCTTTTCAATCCAAATATGCCAAGCCGCAAAATCAGGAGGTAAACAAGGTCTCTCAGGAAACAGGCGCCGAAAAGGAGAAAGAGTGGCGCTTGTCCCCTGAGCCGCACTCGAGACCAGAGGCCGAGTGCCAGACTCCCACGGAAGAGTTCGGCGCCCGTGTCAGAAGCGAGCTCGACAAGGTCGGCGACGAATCGGCGGACGACTCCCAGGGAGTTACTGCGGCCGTGTCGTCTTCGCAGCAACCGTACGTCCAGTATCAACACTCCTACCCGTACCTACACCTGTGTGAGACCAGCAACACGTCGTTTAGTGTGATGTCCCCCACAGTCATGCCAAACTACCCAGGTAAGTGTAAGCTCACGAGCGCCGAGACTATTTGCCAGCTTCGATTCAACACCTACAGCTCAGTGTCCACTATGTCATGGACAGGTTTTCATTACCCTCTGTATGGAAAGACCGCTGAAAAAGAGGAGACCATCGCCATGCAGGGCGGCAAGAGCGTTCCTGAGCCTGCGGACCTCGAGCTGCTGCCTCATCACCTCACGTACCATAATAAGGCTCCCGTGGTAGGTGGCGTCCATTACATTCTGCTTTTAACCATTCCGAGATGTCAGGGAATAAAGCAATACATGCATCCTCTCTTCACCAGGCCGTGGAGCGGGGGGGTTCGGATGAGGACCGTGAACGAGAGGCTGTTCCGTTTGCACATCACCTTCACACACACCATCACACTCATTTGGGCATGAGCTATACTCTGGTGTCAGGGCAGTACGACCCATTTCAGAGTCAAAAGAAGAGTTAAACACACGTTAATGGCTGTAAACATCATCAGAAACATGAACGCGGGTTGCTATCTGTAAAAAAAAAAACGAAAAAAAACCAAAAAAAAAAAAAACCCCACAATATTCCTTATTGGTTTAATCATGTACCCTCTAAAAGTGGCAATCCCGGCGAACTTGTGGCAACCACTATGACCACATGTTGTGTGGGATGTGCAGCCTTCGTGTCTCGACTGGAAATAGCTGCTATTAGTTCCTAGGTATTTTATGAACGACTGTGAGTTTCACGTGCTTACTTGGCTCACGCACAAATTCCTAGACATCAATTCCATGGTGTTTTTATTATTTGCCTCTATGTAAGGCAGAAACTAAGCTTCATTTCTCTAATCGATGAATGTAACATTGGAGAAACAAGTGCAGTGCTGGTATTATGGAGCGATGTACAGTACAGGTATGTCATGGCATTGCACTAGTGGGATATGGCCCTGTAATATATGCTACTTGCTTTTCGTGCACCTGTCGTGAACATGTCCTCTGATTCTGCCTGTAAATGTCTTGCCGGTAGTATGCACAAGCATCGTTGTCTACCATAATACTGAATGTAGTTGATATTTAATAACCTTTATATCAGGAAGGAGGATGTGCAGTAGATTGCGAGTGACTATGAGGGCGAAGCCACCTGCTGTAACCTGTTGGCTGTAGGCAGTAATTGACTGTATCGTGTTAAGTGAAAGCATCTCAGTGCCATATAGTATTATCGTGATGTACATTTTATACAGAGCATAACTGCAGACACTGTTAGCTTATGTATACGGTATGTATATGGTTGTTTGTCTAACTTCATCTCAATGACAGTAATATAACCTTTGTTACTTATAGGTCAGTCAGTATTGTAGTCGTCCTTGTCATGACATGCTTTTTTTTTTTTTCCAGATGTCAACAACACAGTATCATGAAACTACAATTACCTTTTATACTGTTCTTGCCTTAACACGTTTGTTGATCCAAATAAAGGGGAGATGTTCTTTGTAAATGTTGTTCTTAAGTTGTTTTTTTTTTTTTTTTTTTTTTTTTTTGTAGTGAATTGACTTTTAATCTCAGAATTTAGATCCCAGAAGTCTGACATTATATCACATTGCAGTGTGCCATGAATCGACGTAAATTGCATGTTTTGCTATATATTGTTTCTTAACCTTCTAAATGATTTACTTTTACAGATCTCACTTGTAATACTACCACATTTAAGCACCGTCTATTGCTTCATGGCTTCAGTTATTCAATTATTTACTGAATTATTAAAACCTTCAAACTGTGCGTCATGTTGTCGATAATGCCGTAATTGAACCCTAATCTAATATTCATGGTCTAAAATAATATGACAAAATATGAACATTGTAAAAGTTAAATATGATGAATGTATATACACAGATTGTACAGAGTAAATGATGTGAATAATAATACAGATGTATTATGACAGTTACAAACAGTGCAAATATACTGCTATGATGAAAAAAATAATGCAGCAACATAGAAGACATGATGGGATAAAGGTGACAGTGATGATTTCAATAAAATCACAGCTTCAGGAGGGAAGTGCATCCCTGATAATGAGATAAAAAAGTCAAAAATTCTGAGATTAAAAGTTAGAATTCTGAGATTAAAAGATAGAATTCTGAGATTAAAAGTTAGAATTCTGAGATTAAAAGTTAGAATTCTGAGATTAAAAGTTAGAATTCTGAGACGAAAATTTATTTAGAATTCTAAGATACTTTTGCCCTTGTTTATTGCCGTTTCCGGGCTTCCAGACACAGTGAATAAATCTAGTTTGTCTTTTGATGAAGGAAGGTTCAGAGAAACGTATCGTTTGGGTTCATTTATTCATTATCTTCCGCTTTATCCTATATTAGGTTCGAATCCAGGGGAGAACGTTTTGGGCGCTGGGCAGATACACCCAGGACAGGGCGCCAATCCATCGCTGGGCACACACTCACTCACACAGATACGCTCTATATGGGGCAATTTGGAGAACTCAATTGACTTGATCCATGTTTTTGGACTGTGGGAGGAAACCGGAGAACCCGGAGGAAACCCACGCGGACACGGGAAGAACATGGAAACTCCACCCAGATGGGGATTCAAACTAGGAATTTGAACTAGGAATCCCTAGTGCTGAGAGGAGAACATGCTAAACCACTGAGGCACCGTGGGTTCATTTGGAATTTTATTTTATTTGTTGTGGTAAAGCGAGGCGGCACGGTGGCTTCGTGGTTAGCACGTTCTCCTCTCAGCGCTAGGGATTCCCGGTTCGAAATCCCCATCTGGGTGGAGTTTGCATGTTCTCCCCATGTCTGCGTGGGTTTCCTCCGGGTTCTCCGGTTTCCTCCCACAGTCCAAAAACATGGATCAAGTTAATTGAGTTCTCCAAATTGCCCCATATAGAGTGTGTGTGTGTGAGTGAGTGTGTGCCCAGCGAAGGGTTGGCGTCCTGTCCTGGGTGTATCTGCCCAGCGCCCGAGACGTTCTCCCCTGGATGGGCATGGGGAACCCCACCGCGACCCTAATAGAGGATAAAGCGGGAGATAATGAATGAATGAATGAATGAATGAATGAATGGAAATGGAATGACAAAGCGATACATCCGCTCGTGTAGGGGGCGCTCTAAACCCCGATGACGTCACCGCTGAGTCTGTTATTCCGTTTAAACTGCAGCGGGGGAAACAACGGCGTTGGTTCTGATTCCGTGGATTTAAAATAATAATAATAATAAGTTTTTAATTTCACTCGGTGCGTTTTAATATGTCATGGCCTCGAAGTCGGACCAGCTCCTCATTGTCGTCTCGATCCTCGAAGGTTTGTGGAAATGTGAAGTTTGTTAGTTTGTTAGCATCGCCGTTAGCGGTAGCTCATAGCAACAACATGGAGACTTAACTCTGTCAGCTTCAGCTGGATTCCTGTAAACACCCAGATTTAACACCTTAAAGAACAAATAAATACATATAAAGTATGTGTGTGTTTACATATAATTATAAATGCATGTATTTAAAGTATATGGTAAATACAGTCACACCACTGTGTACTTTGTAGTTCTATAAAAACAGACTGTAGTCCATTTGTTTCTCTATATAATTTTATTTCTTAGTTTGTCCTCCAAACAGCAGTTATTAGGAAGTTGTTATAAGATTCTTAATCGTGCACGGCTGTTTAAAAAACAAACAAATCTGTACTGCAAATGAAGTGCGACTGTCTTTAACTTGACAACCACAAGGTGGCGCAGTGACGCAACTTTATTTAATAGAGTGATCTGCGAGTTGGCTGCACGGCGGCTTAGTGCTTTAGCCTGTTCTCCTCTCAGCACTAGGGATTCCCGATTCGAATCCCAATCTGGGTGGAGTTTCCATGTTCTCCCCGTGTCCGCGTGGGTTTCCTCCAGGTTCTCCGGTTTCCTCCCACAGTCCAAAAAAACATGGATCGAGGTCAATTGAGTTCTCCAAATTGCCCCATATAGTGTGTTTGTGTGAGTAAGTGTGTGCCCAGCGATGGATTGGCGTCCTGTCCTGGGTGTATCTGCCCAGCGCCCGAAACGTTCTCCCCTGGATGGGCATGGAGAACCCCACCGCGACCATAATAGAGGATAAAGCAGGAGATAATGAATGAATGAATGGATCTGCGAGCTGGCGGCTTAGTGCTTTAGCATGTTCTCCTCTCAGCGCCGGGGATTCCCGGTTCGAATCCCCATCTGGGTGGAGTTTCCATGTTCTCCCCGTGTCCGCGTGGGTTTTCTCCAGGTTCTCCGGTTTCCTCCCACAGTCCAAAAACATGGATCGAGGTCAATTGAGTTCTCCAAATTGCCCCATATAGAGTGTGTCTGTGTGCGTGAGTGTGTGTCCAGTGACAGATTGGCGTCCTGTCCTGGGTGTATCTGCCCAGCGCCCGAAACGTTCTCCCCTGGATGGACATGGGGAACCCCCCCCCCCCCTCCCCCGCAACCCCAATATAGGATAAAGCGGAAGATGATGGATGGAAGATCAATTGACTTCTCCAAATTGCCCCATATAGAGTGTGTTTGTGTGAGTGAGTGTGTGTCCAGTGATAGATTGGCGTCCTGTCCTGGGTGTATCTGCCCAGCGCCCGAAACGTTCTCCCCTGGGTGGGCATGGGGAACCCCCTCGCGACCCTAATATAGGATAAAGTGGATGATGGATGGATGGTGGTAGCAAGGGGGTGCAGGCTGCATGTGTGTGTGTAGCACTTATTTCGGAACGACATCTGTTTGCGAAATAATTTCTTATTCATACATGATTCGATACAGGACGCCATTTTCCCAAGAGCCAGCGCCACACGTTATTGGTCCAGGCGAAGTTTGACGGCGAGCAGCTCGTGACGGATCCTGTGGAACATAAAGAGCAGCCGCAGTTTTCCACCGAGTTGGCATGGGAACTGGACCGGCGGACTCTCCACCAGCACAGGTGAACCCTCTTTCAGTGAAGCTCGTTCCTCTGTAGTCATCCTTCACTCACGTCGACTTCTCACCTCACAGACTTCAGCGGACCCCCATCAAGCTCCAGTGCTATGCAGTCGATTCCAAAACCTCTGCCAAGGAATGTATCGGGTACATTGTACTGGATCTCAGGTCCGTACAGGAGGTTAAGCAGGTAAGTAAGTCTGTTTGGTTATCCACACTCAAACTCTATTATTCATTCATTCATTATCTCCCGCTTTATCCTCTATTAGGGTCGCGTGGGGGGGGGGGGGGTTCACCATGCCCATCCAGGGGAGAACGTTTCGGGCGCTGGGCAGATACCCCCAGGACAGGGCGCCAATCTATTGCTGGGCACACACTCACTCACACACTCTATATGGGGCAATTTGGAGAATTCTCTTCACCTTGAACCATGTTTTTGGACTGTGGGAGGAAACCGGAGAACCCGTAGGAAACCCACGCGGACACAGGACTGAACATGGCTGAGGAGCGCTGAGAGGAGAACGTGCTAAACCACTAAGCCACCGTGCCGCCTCAAACTCTTTTAGTTCCACCTTTATAAATGTTCTGTGATGCCAGTGTCTAATCGGCCAATCACGTGGCAGCAGCAGTCGAGCCCGTCTGCTGAAATTCAAACCATACATCAGAATGTGTACTTTGTACATGGCATAGTTGTTGGTGCCAGACGGGTAAAGTGGACACGTGATCACTACACAATCTGTACGTAGCTGAGGAGTCCCCCCACTGAGCCTTCTGAGCTCCTCCCAAGGTTCCCTCCTAAAAAAACAACACACTGAGGAGTTCTTTATTGCACTAGTGTAGTGCAAAATTAATAGGTCACCCAAAGTAAATAGCACCCGCAAATGTCATCACCGGTGAACTCTATAGGAACGGTGGTGAAAGCCGTGAACTCAAAAATAAATAAATGGTTAGACACCTGCAGGTACGAGACATTTACACAGTGACTGTAAAAATGATCTGTGTAAACATCTTTACATCTACAGTTAAGGTCAAAAGTTTGGACACTTCTTGCTCCATTGCCAATGTCCTCCACTTATCATACAGATGGACTTTGTAGTTTTATAATTACAGACTGTAGTCCATCTTTGTTGTTAGTCCCCTGTTGGTTCTCTGTTCTCCATGGGTCAGCACCATCACAGACCAGGTATCATTTGGGTGGTGGATTGTTTATTGTCAGTTCTGCAGTGACACTGATGTAGTGGGGGGGGGGTAGTTTAATTTCTCCACCTCAGTGTTACTGCTGGGATAGGAATAATGCACCCACCAAATAATCCCTGGGTCCTGACCATTAAAGAAAAGAAAACACCGTCTGTACTGAAGAACAGTAGAGACGAAGAGACCTCTCTGTAAATGTAGAACTACAAAGTCCATGTTTACAGTAACGTGGACAATAAGTGGGGCAAAAAAAAAAAAAATGGTGTGTTCAAACTTTCGCCCGGTTCTGTTTGTGTCTTATTAAAGATGTGTTGATTTTACAGCCTCCGAAGTGGTATCCCTTACTCAGCTGCAAATACGTTAAACTGAAGCCTTCGCTGCTGCTGAGTCTGCTCCTGGAGAACGATAAGCAGCAGACACCTGATCCAACGACGCCAACGAGACCTAAAGCAAAGCCGAAAGGTACGTTTGAGGACATCGTCCGTCGGTGGAACGTGTTTACAGAGTGCAGAGTTGTTGGAGCAGTATCTCATGCCACCCTGCCATCGCGGATGGACAGATTTTATAAAGTTGTGGTTTACAAATCAAACCTTTCTTTATCTTTTATTTTCAGTTGTTCCTGTTAGGGGGCGCCACTGTGGAAAATCTGCATATGTTCTTATTTTTTTATTATTATTTTTTTAAAATCTTTAATGTTGCATCCATGTCTTATAGGTTCCTCAGCGAAGCCGAATCTCGACTCTGTGAATCTGGATGCCGTTTTGAATGAGGATGAAGGTTATCATCAGGTCGGACCTCCAGGTCTTTGTCAGGATATGTTTGTTCTGTCCGTCACCGTGGCCTTCGCTGCCAGACTGGAACAGGTAACACTTTTTTTTATTTTTTAAAGAATTTTGAAAAGACCTCCATTGTGCCCAACATCTGTCTGTGTTCTACAGTACATACTGTGTACTCTGTTCTAATGGTCAGGATCCCAATAGTACCACCACAGAGCAGGGAGTATTTGGTGTGTGCATTATTCCTATCCCAGCAGTGTCACTGAGGTGGAGAAATGAAACTATAAACTAACCCCCTCACCACATCAGTGTCACTGCAGAACTGACCACAAACAATCCACCATCCAAATGATACCTGTTTTGTGATGATCCTGACCAACAGAGAACCAACAGGGGACTGAGAACAACACAGAACACAGATGAACTACAGTCTGCAATTATAAAACTACAAACTCCATCTATTTTATGTAATTTTTTAATTTTTTTTTTATTATAACGTCTATTTTTATTGAACACTTTTCAACAACATACATCCATCTTGGAATTATGTACAAAAATTTAGTGCAAACAGAGACTATAGGAAAGAAGGAGAGAAAAAAAGAAGGAATGGTGATAATAGTAACAGTAAAAACTGTCAAAGGAAGCCCCCCCCCCCCCCCCCCCCCCAACCCTCAACAGACATCAACCACTAAGACACAGATAATAAATAAATCAATACAAAATACTAAACACTAAAAGAAAATACTAAATAAAAATAAAATAGGAAATAAATGAATAGAGTTCAAGAAATACAATAAAAATTAAATAAATAAAAATAATAATAAAAAAAGCCCTTAATAAATAATAATAATAATAAAAATAATACTAGTAGTGGCGGCACGGTGGCTTAGTGGTCAGCACGTTCGCCTCTCAGCACTAGGGATTCCCGGTTCGAATCCCCATCTGGGTGGAGTTTCCATGTTCTCCCCGTGTCTGCGTGGGCTTCCTCCGGGTTCTCCGGTTTCCTCCCACAGTCCAAAAACATGGATCAAGTCAATTAAATTCTCAAAATTGCCCCATATAGAGTGTGTGTGTGTGAGAGTGAGTGTGTGCCCAGTGATGGATTGGCGTCCTGTTCTGGGTCTATCTGCCCAGCGCCTGAGATGTTCTCCCCTGGATGGGCATGGGGAACACCCCCCCCCCCCCCTAATAGAGGATAAAGCGGGAGATGAATGAATGATTGAATACTAGTAGTTGCTGAGAGTATGTTTTATTAGTGATGTTACTAAGTCCATTTAAATGGTATAATTGGAGGACATGGGTAATAGAGCAAAAAGGGGCGTGTCCAAAACTGTGTTTTTTCCTGAACGTGAACGTCGGATGCTGCTGCCACTGCTTTTGCGCTCTCTGTAGTGAGCAGTAGGTATGTAATGGATCTGAAACGTGTCGCTTTCATCAGAATGAACTGACGAGATGCTGAATGATGACTGACTCCGCCGCAGGTACGGACGCTGAACGTTCTCTCCTAACCTTTTGGCTCTAGCTCATCTCAAATTCCACCAAACTGTCTGTTGAGGGCTCCCACTTCTTCTTCTACTACTGTCTGCTCGGCAACGATGTCACCAGCGAACCCTTCCATAACCTCCTGTGTCCTAATTTCGAGCCGGAGCGAGCGTCCGTCCGGATCCGCAGCAGTGACGAGGTTCTGCGCCTGTTCCTCAGTCAGCAGAAGAATCTCCAGGTCCGTATTCACACCGGCCACTTTATTAGAAACACCCGCGGGTCGTTCTGCCTTCCATATAGATAGACTTTGTAGTTCTACAAGTATGGACGGTCTCTATATACTGTGTTAGTCCTGTTTAAGTTTAAGTTATTTATTTCTGTCGCGCTTTTTACAACAGCACATCGTCACAAAGCAGCTTTACAGAATGAAAAGCCTTTAAACCCCAAAGAGCCGAAGCGACAGTGGCAAGAAAAAACTCTGTTATGCTGTTATCTAAGGAAGAAACCTTGTGAGGACCGAGACTCAGTGGGGGACTCGTCCTCCTTGAGCGGCCGGGCAGCAACAACAGTGTAGGACACTAATGTACAGATATTAAACAAATGGAAAAACTCTAACAACGGGAAAACTATATGTGAGTCCATTAGGGGGCGTCCTGCAGGACCGTCAGTCCAATTAATATTCAGGTTCCATCCGGTATTCGTCAGCAGAGCCATGGATGAAGATCTCCAGGAGGCCGGGGGACACCTCAAAAGAAACGGACGAGGAAGGCAGTTAGAGCTGATAATAAAGCACGGCATTTAATTAATAAGGAATTTACTCTGTTGTCTGATGATACGGATATAATATATATATATAAACCGGCTTAGTGGTAAGCATGTTCTCCTCTCAGCACTAGGGATTCCCGGTTCGAATCCCCATCTGTGTGGAGTTTCCATGTTCTCCCCGTGTCTACGTAGGTTTCCTCCGGGTTCTCCGGTTTCCTCCCACAATCCAAAAACATCCATTCATTCATTCATTATCTCCCGCTTTATCCTCTATTAGGGTCGCGGTGGGGTTCCCCATGCCCATCCAGGGGAGAACGTCTCGGGCGCTGGGCAGATACACCCAGGACAGGACGCCAATCTATCACTGGACACACACTCACTCACACAGACACTCTCTATATGGGGCAATTTTGAGAATTCAATTGACTTGATCCATGTTTTTGGACTGTGGGAGGAAACCAGAGAACCCGGGGGAAACCCACGCAGACACGGGGAGAACATGGAAACTCCACCCAGATGGAGATTCGAACCGGGAATCCCTAGCGCTGAGAGGCGAACGTGCTAAACCACTAAGCCACCGTGCTGCCAGTCCAAAAACATGGATCAAGTCAATTGAGTTCTCCAAATTGCCCCATATAGAGTGTGTCTGTGTGAGTGAGTGTGTGTCCAGCGATGGATTGGCGTCCTGTCCTGGGTGTATCTGCCCAGCGCCCGAAACGTTCTCCCCTGGATGGGCATGGGGAACCCCCCCGCGACCCTAATATAGGATAAGGCGGCAGATAATGAATGAATGAATAAATATAAACCTGTACACAGGGTCCTGTTGGCTGGATATACACTCAATAACACAGCGCCACCACTTCAGTGTTGATGCAGTGCAAATCATCAAAGGATTAATGAAGTATACACTACTGTAGAACTACAAAGTTAACTATGTGTGTAGAAATAAAAGGGTGTGGTTTGGGTGGTTGATTACCTGCTGCTGCAGGAGCAAAGACAAGTCAGCTGTCGTTTCTGTTTGTTTCATATAAAGGTTCATCTCTGTTCTGGAAGCCAGTCTCTCGGCAGCACCGAGATCTCAATCGCTGCTTTGGTGAAGAAAAGTGTGGACCTGATGACCGAGGTGGCCACCGTAGAGGGGGCCTTTATTCTAAAACCACCAGGTCAGCCCAAGGAGACGGCCGGCCCTCTTCCGGTGGATTTGCAGCCAACCGTCGGGGTGGCACTTACCTTGAGACGAGAAGCTAAAGCTGAGGTAATAATGAACCCCTAACAGCGTGATGTGTTTCCTGTAATGTGTGTTAAGTCAACTTTTCCCGAAATCCGTGCATCATGCTGTATTTGTTCTCAGAAGGTACCGGAGGAGATCCCTGAACTTGAAGGTGGAGTGAAGTCCCAAGTTAAAGAGCCCCCCGCTGTGGAGTCCAGTCCACATCCAGTTCCACCCGAGTCCAGTCCACGTAGTCCATCTCCAGTCCAAACCTGCAAGTCCCCACACTCACCCGACCGTCAGAATTCCGAAAATGAGGCGGAGAGCCTTCCGGATGACGTGGGACGAGCTCATGCAGAGCAGCCAGGTGGGATTGTGAGGTGTGCAGAGTCATTAGAACTCATTAGAACTCAGAACGTGATTTAATGTCGTTGTCTTTGTTATTACAGCGTTACACGTATCTGCTGGGGATGTGCCTCTGGAAAGTCAAGATAACCCGGCGTCCTCCATTACCGTCTCTGCCCCCAAAATCTCCATCCCGGCCTCAGCGCACCATTACTGCTTCTCCTTGAACCTTCGTAGCGTCAGGGCCCTCAATGTGGGCTTTCCTGTTAATTGCACGCTGAGGTAAAATCACTCATACTGCAGAAATATTTACATTAATGGGGGAAATTTATCCATTTTAATGGCTACAATGTACACCGATTTACTAATTCACTAATTACAAAAGCGTTTAGAGAAGGTTTGAACGTAACATCATCGAAATCATCCATCCATTCATTATCTTCTGCTTTATCCTCTATTAGGGTGGGGGGGGGGGGTTCCCCATGCCCATCCAGGGGAGAACGTCTCGGGCGCTGCGCAGATACACCCAGGACAGGACACCAATCCATCACTGGGCTCGCACTCACTCACACAGACACATTTTATATGGGGCAATTTGGAGAACTCAGTTGACTTGATCCATGTTTTTGGACTGTGGGAGGAAACCGGAGAACCCGGAGGAAACCCCTGCGGACACGGGGAGGACATGGAAACTCCATCCAGATGGGGATTCGAACCGGGAATCTCTATATCTCTACTTATATATATATATATATATATATATATATATATATATATATATATATATATATATATATTTATATGTGTGTGTGTGTGTGTGTGTGTGTGTGTATCTATATATATATATATATATATATATATATATATATATTATATATATTATTATTATTCATTACTTATTATTATTATTATTATCATCATTACTGTTACTAATTAATTTGCATTTACGCTGCCTTTCATTGTCACTACAAATCATAGTATTTAAAACTTTAAACTTTTTTACTGTAAATTCCAATACATCACACACTGCATTTCACTTTCTTGTTTTTTTATGTTTTTCATGTTTAAATGTCATAAATGTCTGTAACCGCGGGAAAGTGAGGAACGTAATTACTTTGTATGTAGTGTACATGTGAAGAAATTGACAATAAAGCCTACTTTGACTTTAGTGCTGAGAGGAGAACATGCTAAACCACTAAGCCACCGTGCCGCCCAGTTAGACATAAACACTGTATTATTATTTTATTGCCTATTTGTAGTTTATTTACACATGTAAACAGCTGACTCCGCTCACTGCCCTGCCATTCGTTCTGATCGTGAGTTGAATTGTGGGATCGGTGCAGTGTGCCGCCGTCGTACACCACGTCTTTACACCGGCTGTGATGTGCATCCTTCATACCCATGATCCCTGGTTCCAACTAATATCTGGTTCTCAAACCTTTTTTCCATACCTAGATATTCCTATCAGTTCTTTGGAAGTGCCGCCCCAATCATGACCAATCCTGCGGTGGCTGTAAAGAAGAACATGGAGGTGTGCCTGCCCCAGTCCTACTGCACCTTTGACTTTGCTTCACTGCCCAATCAGCTGCAGGACACGTTCCAGAGGTGACCGCATCGCCACAACAATACATTTACATGACATTGGGTTTGGTCTTTCTTAACGGAGGTTTTAAACATTTAGACAGAGCGTCATGCATTAACGGCACATAAAGGCACAACCCACTTTGATTATAACTTTTTACTTCATAAAAAAAAGTTCTCTATTTTTTATAATTCCATTTGCACAGTGTAAATACCTATTACATTTTATTTTATTTTTATCCATTATCTTACGCTTTATCCTCTATTAGGGTCGGGGGGGGGGGTTCCCCATGCCGGTCCAGGGGAGAACGTCTCGGGCGCTGGGCAAATACACCCAGGTTGAGGACGCCAATCCATCGCTGGGCACACACTCACTCACACAGACATACACACTCTATATGGGGCAATTTGGAGAACTCAATTGAATTGATCCATGTTTTTGGACTGTGGGAGGAAACCGGAGAACCCGGAGGAAACCCACGCGGACACGGGGAGAACATGGAAACTCCACCCAGATTGCGATTCGAACCGGGAATCCCTAGCGCTGAGAGGAGAACATGCTAAACCACTAAGCCACCCTGCCGCCCCACAGTGTAAATACGTAGTTAAATTTTATTTTATTTTTGTTCATTCATTCATTCATTATCTTCCGCTTTATCC
Source organism: Corydoras sp. C115 (assembly GCA_019802505.1). Lineage (NCBI taxonomy): Eukaryota > Metazoa > Chordata > Actinopteri > Siluriformes > Callichthyidae > Corydoras > Corydoras sp. C115. The sequence goes on along the minus strand of JAFMOC010000245.1, from coordinate 597,592 downwards.
TCTATTAGGGTCGCGGGGGGGGGGGGGGGGTTCCCCATGCCCATCCAGGGGAGAACGTCTCGGGCACTGGGCAGATACACCCAGGACAGGACGCCAATCTATCACTGGACACACACTCACTTACACACTCTATATGGGGCAATTTGGAGAACTCAATTGACTTGATCCATGTTTTTGGACTGTGGGAGGAAACCGGAGAACCCGGAGGAAACCCACGCGGACACGGGGAGAACATGGAAACTCCACCCAGATTGCGATTCGAACCGGGAATCCCTAGCGCTGAGAGGAGAACATGCTAAACCACTAAGCCACCGTGCCGCCCCACAGTGTAAATACGTAGTTAAATTTTATTATTATTATTATTCATTCATTATCTTCCGCTTTATCCTATATTAGGGTCGCGGTGGGGTTCCCCATGCCCATCCAGGGGAGAACGTTTCGGGCTCTGGGCAGATAGACCCAGGACAGGGCGCCAATCTATCACTAGGCACAGACTCACTCACACACACACACTCTGTATGGGGCAATTTGGGGCAATTATTATTCAGAGGATCCCGAAAACAACGTCCAGAGAAGAAACTATTGGAATCTGAACGCTGGGAGTCATTTCGGAGAAAACATCAAATTATTGTTTATTAAAAACCCTCTTTAAACATGGCGTTGCCATCGAAATGATCACATGACCTCGGTACTCTGTTGTTGTGCTGAGGTCTGTGGAATGATGGAGCCTTCAGACCCCTCGCTGCATGAAGCAGGGTCTCCAAATGAATCCTCGAACCTTAACATGGTGCTCCATCGTCATTACATTTCTGCTTTTTGTCTATTTAACTGAATGCCATGGCTTCCACGGTGCCACTGATTCTGATGCCACTGTGGATCCTCAGGTTGCCACTGGTGGTGGAGATGTGGCATCGGGACAGCAGCTCTCGAGACTTCCTGCTTGGCACTGCGAGCATCCATCTCTCTCACCTTCTTCATTCTGAAAGGACCCGCTTCCTCGGTCCATCGGGCCGACAGCATTGGAGGCAGACGTATTCGGAGATGCTGCCGATCGTCAAAACGGACTGGTGGGTGTTTTAATGATTGAGGGGGGTGTGAGGGGCGCTGGTGGAGGGCAATGCAGCTGTTTTGTGGGCAGAGCTCGGTTTTATATTTGGAACTATACAAGCTTATTCAGTTACATACGTATAGCTGTTTATAATATATATATATGTACACTATAAATATATATTATATTATAGAAACATATATTATTTTCATTCATTAATTATCTCCCGCTTTATCCTCTATTAGGGTCGTAAGGGGGGGTTCCCCATGCCCATCCAGGGGAGAACGTTTCAGGCGCTGGGCAGATTGACCCAGGACAGGACGCCAATCTATCGCTGGGCACACACTCACTCACACAGACACACTCTATATGGGGCAATTTGGAGAACTCAATTGACTTGATCCATGTTTTTGGACTGTGGGAGGAAATCGGAGAAACCCGGATGAAACCCACGCGGACACGGGGAGAACGTGGAAACTCCACCCAGATTGCGATTCGAACCGGGAATCCCTAATGCTGAGAGGAGAACGTGCTAAACCACTAAGCCACCGTGCTGCCCCACAGTGTAAATACGTAGTTAAATTTTATTTTATTTTTATTCATTCATTATCTTCCGCTTTATCCTCTATTAGGGTCGCGGTGGGGTTCCCCATGCCCATCCAGGGGAGAACGTTTCGGGCGCTGGGCAGATACACCCAGGACAGGACGCCAATCTATCACTAGGCACACACTCACACACACAGACACACTCTATATGGGGCAATTTGGAGACTTCAATTGACTTGATCCATGTTTTTGGACTGTGGGAGGAAACCAGAGAACCCGGAGGAAACCCACGCGGACATGGGGAGAACATGAAAACTCCACCCAGATGGGGATTCGAACCGGGAATCCCTAGCGCTGAGAGGAGAACATGCTAAACCACTAAGACACCGTGCCGCAAAATATTTAATATTATATATTATAAATAAAAATAAAAATTATAATTATAATTATGAAAAAATTCTAATGCTTTTTAAATTTTAAAATGTGATAAATATAAAGAAAATGAGTTATTTGTAAATAATTCTGAATTGGTTAATTCTTAATCCAACATGTAAGATGTAAACTATCCGCTAGAGGGAGACAAACCATTTCCCCCCTTTTTGCGCGTTGTAATTGTATTTTGTCTCTGAATGTCTGGATGTGTTGATTTATCTTGTTTTTTTTACCCTTTGTACCTGATGTTTGATGTTCTCCTCATTGTTCCATGCAGTTCGGAGGAGACGGTGGCTGATCTTAACTATACCGTAATTCTGGAGGACATGGGTTTAATCAAAGATCAAGATATCGTCGTATCGGAATCCTCCGGGGTAAATCTGTGATCTTTTAATCCGAGTTTTAAAGAACCTGAGCAGATCGTTTCTCGACCTGTAGCCGGATCTGCTCTGTGTATCCGCGTATTGAGATGTTCTAACATGACAGATTGCTGATCAAGTGCGGAGGAAAGCAGCAGCTGTTTCTACACCCGAGGTCGGCGTGGGGATCAAGTCTCGGGAGACCCTGGAGTACAAGGCAGCGCTGGAGCTCGAAATGTGGAAGGAGATGCAGGAGGATATGTTCGACAACCAGGTCATTTTATTTTAATGTGTTCTTTGGATGCTGACCTGTCTGAAAGCTTTTTAATGGTTTATTTCAGTCCAGCCCATAATATGAAAAACCTAGAATATTTTCCACAAGCTGCCGGATACATCAACTTGTGATGATTGACATGATGCTGAATTACAGACTTTATCAGCAGACGTCCTGATGCCCTTTTTAAATGCCCCGCCACAATCTGAAACAATGGTAGGATTTAGTAGCACATCTTGGGTAGGTGCAATTCTAGCGCTTTGCCACCAGATGTCACTAAAGACAATGGAAACGTGCTTTCTGCTGTTAAAGCGGTAACATTGCTCATTCTCTGTGATTTAGTTTCATTTATTGAATATATTTCGGTTTATTTATCATTTTTCTTTATTGTTTTAAGCTATGACACTTTCAGAACCACCTTTAATTATTATATAGTTGATCGCCATAATGTAAATCACAGCAGATTAACCAAGAATAAGCCGTGAAGTTGGAAGAATTCTATATGGTTTTTATTAAAAGCTCGGAAACTATTGAGGGCTATTGAGGATGTGTTAAAAATCTCATTCTCTGCCTTAATATTATTGCCGCCTTGTTCTCCATGCCCATCCAGGGGAGAACGTTTCGGGCGCTGGGCAGATACACCCCAAGACAGGGCGCCAATCTATCACTGGATACACACTCACTCACACAGATGCACTCTATATGGGGCAAGTAGGAGAATTACATTAACCTTGATCCATGTTTTTGGACTGTGGGAGGAAACCGGAGAACCCGGAGGAAACCCATGCGGACACGGGGAGAACATGGAAACTCCACCCAGATTGGGATTCGAACCGGGAATCCCCAGCGCTGAGAGGAGAACATGCTAAACTACTAACCCACCGTGCCGCCCCATTTTTATAATTCATTCATTAGCTTCCGCGTATCCTCTATTAGAGTCGCGGTGTGGGGGGGGGGGTTCCCCATGCCCATCCAGGGGAGAACATTTCGGGCGCTGGGCAGATACACCCAGGACAGGGCGCCAATCTATCGCTGGGCACACACTCACTCACACAGACACACTCTATATGGGGCGATTTGGAGAATTCAATTGACTTGATCCATGTTTTTGGACTGTGGGAGGAAACCGGAGAACCCGGAGGAAACCCACGCTGACACGGGGAGGACATGGAAACTCCACCCAGATTGGGATTCGAACCGGGAATCCCCAGCGCTGAGAGGAGAACATGCTAAACCACTAAGCCACTATTATTATGATTATTTTATGTAATTGTTTTCGACCTTGGGCCACCACACACACTCGTCTTATATGGGGCAATTTGGACACGGGGAGGACATGGAAACTCCACCCAGATTGGGATTCGAATCAGGAATCCCTAGAGCTGAGAGGAGAACATACTAAACCACTAAGTCAGCGTGCCGCCCCATTATTATAATTATTTTACGTGATTGTTTTCGACCTTGTCGTTGCGTTCGTGAGTTGAGGTTCTGCGTTTGTCTGTTTGCAGCTTAAACAGAAAGAGCTGAGCCATATGCAGGCCCTGGCTGAGGAGTGGAGGAAGCGAGACCGGGAGCGAGAGGCGCTCGTCAAAAAGAAGGTACTCTGTTCCGTCTGCCGTCTGAATGTTTTTATTAAAATCCCATCCCACACGGCGTGCGACACGGCTGCCTCGTTTCAGGAAATGGAATATAATCTGCTGGAAGAGAAACTTCAGGACACCCTCTGCGATCTGGAGAAGAGAGAGAAGACCCTTGCGCATGCCGAGATGGAGGTAGGTTCGCAGTGACATCACAAAGCATCGCTGCGTCACCGTGGTGACTGTAACCGGTAGGGGTGTCTTCAACTAAGGATTTTCATAGTCGAATCTGATTCGTCAGATTTTCCCTATAGTCGACTGATAGTCGAATCAGTTAAAATTTCACCACAAGATGGCGCTATAAGTGTGGTTTTTAAAAAATATATATTTTTTAAATATTTTAATTGTTTTTCTAGAGCACCGTAAATGGGTTAAAGCGCACACATCCATTCATTCATTCATTATCTCCCACTTTATCCTCTATTAGGGTCGCGGTGGGGTTCCCCATGCCCATCCAGGGGAGAACGTCTCGGGCGCTGGGCAGATACACCCAGGACAGGACGCCAATCCATCGCTGGGCACACACTCACTCACACAAACACACTCTATATGGGGCAATTTGGAGAATTCAATTGACTCGATCCATGTTTTTGGACTGTGGGAGGAAACCGGAGAACCCGGAGGAAACCCAGGCAGACACGGGGAGAACATGGAAACTCCACCCAGATGGGGATTTGAACCGGGAATCCCTAGCGCTGAGAGGAGAACACGCTAAACCACTAAGCCACCGTGCCGCCCAAGGCTATATATATATAACGAAAACAAAGACATTTCATGTAAAAACTAATGCTTAGCAGCAGCCATGGGCGCCCCCATGTGGTCAAAATGGTACATTCGACTATGAGGTTCATAGTCGACTACGGTTCTCCGAATCGAATCAGCGAATATTGCAGCTCACCCCTAGTAACCGGATTGCGTGTTTTCGTCAGACCCAGCGGCTGCAGCGCGACATGCGCCTGGCGCACGAGTCTGCCATGCGCGAGCTGCAGGACGGTGCCCGCCGCGCGCGGGACGACTGCGCCCACCAGGTGGAGCTGGAGAGGATGAGGGTCAGGCAGCTCGAAGAGGATCTGGCACGGCAGCAACAGCAGGTAGGCGCAATGCGCGCGTCCTGCCCCTAATGAAGGGAGGGAGGGGGGGAGCTGACCTCGGGGTCAAAAGGAGGCGGAGCATCACCCTCCCCCCGTCCATCCTGCCTGTTCTGAGGTCATGAGGGCTTTAAGTTTAAAATGTTTTATTTTGAAAACACCTTTTTAGAATGTGAAGGCTGCTGTAGAAATAATGAATCGCAGGAGTCATTTAAAAGAGTCGGTTCAATTGGATGAAAGTTCTCATTTCATTAGGTTCCACTTAATCCTATATGTGGGGGGTGGGATGGGGGGTGAGGTTACCCATGTCCATCCAGGGGAGAACGTTTTGGGTGCTGGACAGATCCACCCAGGACAGGACGCTGATCCATCGTTGGACACACAGTCGCACACACTATATGAGGGCAATTTACAGTAGCCAATTCACCTTGAATCCATATTTTTGGACTGTGGGAGGAAATCGGAGAACCCAGAAAGAACCCAAATGTGGACACAGGAGGTCCTTTTTGTTTTGAATGTTGTGATGTGAGGGTGGCACGGTGGCTTATTGGCATGTTCTCCTTTCAGCGCTGGGGATTCCCAGTTCGAATCCCCATCTGGGTGGAGTTTGCATGTTCTCCCCGTGTCCGCGTGGGTTTCTTCCGGGTTCTCCGGTTTCCTCCCACAGTCCAAAAACATGGATCAAGGTCAATTGAGTTCTCCAGATTGCCCCATATAGAGTCTGTGTGAGTGAGTGTGTGTCCAGCAATGGATTGGCGTCCTGTCCTGGGTCTATCTGCCCAGCAACCGAGACGTTCTCCCTCGTTCACAAAGCTCCGTCAGAATGAGAGCTTTTGCCACCACGGCTTCTTAATGAGCAGAGGAACCCCCCCCCCGTCCCCCGTCTGAGGGACACCCACACGCCCCGGAGACCTTTTAAAATTATAAACATCAACGTCTCGAACGGGCGGCACGGTGGCTTAGTGGTTTAGCATGTTCTCCTCTCAGCACTAGGGATTCCCGGTTCGAATCCCCATCTGGGTGGAGTTTCCATGTTCTCCCCGTGTCCGCGTGGGTTTCCTCCGGGTTCTCCAGTTTCCTCCCACAGTCCAAAAACATGGATCAAGTCAATTGAGTTCTCCAGATTGCCCCATATAGAGTGTGTCTGTGTGAGTGAGTGTGTGTCCAGTGATAGATTGGCGTCCTGTCCTGGGTCTATCTGCCCAGCGCCCGAGACGTTCAGAATGAGAGCTTCTGCCACCACGGCTTCTTAATGAGCAGAGGAACCCACCCGTCCCCCGTCTGAGGGACACCCACACGCCCCGGAGACCTTTTAAAATTATAAACATCAACGTCTCGAACGGGCGGCACGGTGGCTTAGTGGTTTAGCATGTTCTCCTCTCAGCACTAGGGATTCCCGGTTCGAATCCCAATCTGGGTGGAGTTTCCATGTTCTCCCCGTGTCCGCGTCTGTTTCCTCCGGGTTCTCCGGTTTCCTCCCACAGTCCAAAAAACATGGATCAAGTCAATTGCCCCATTTAGAGTGTGTCTGTGCGAGTGAGTGTGTGCCCAGTGATAGATTGCCCCCCCTGTCCTGGGTGTATCTGCTCAGCGCCTGAGACGTTCTCCCCTGGATGGGTATGGGGAACCCCCCCCCCCTCCCCCGACCCTAATATAGGATAAAGCAGATTTCTCGAACGCACCGACTTGCAGTGCGTCACGTTTGTATTCTCAGTGCTACTTGGATTTTACTCTTAATTAAAACGGATCCCCTAATTAACCCGCTCGTCCTTCGCGCTCACCCCCACCGAGCTCCCCGTCTCGCGTCTGGTTCCTCTCAAAGGTTCCTTCTCCTCTCGCCTGTCGTCCTCGGTCCACCCGCGTGGAGATGAAACTCAGCCGTAAGTGAAATGGACTCGGCGAACATGGCGAAAGGACAGAACATCTGTTCGCGAGCATCACGACGCCGGAATCCGCCGTCCCCTGTCCAAACTGCGTGTTTGTTGAGCTTCGTACGAAGAACAGACCTCTGGAGTCTGGAGCCAAAGGGCCTCTCGATGGAAATAGAAATATTAAATTATGAGACGACAAACAAACAAAGGACCGGCGTAACGGTTTCCCTCAGCGTCCGTGGACGGTGCGGCCGAAGGATCAGCGAGCTGGTCATTCACTTGACCAGTTGACGTAACACACTAATGACCATGTGATCACGATGCGTCCAGTCACGTTGGCGCTCTTACAGAGTGAAATGGTGGGAAACACCCCGTGCACGTTGCTGGGGTGGTTGCGCAGACAATACTCTAACATACGGCAGTATTTTAGTACTCCAGCAGTTGGTCAGTGATTCTCAATTATTTTCTGTTAAGCCCCCCCTAGGAAGAAGAGAACTTTTTGCCCCCCCCCCACACACACACGCACACTCACCCCCCCGTACATGACAAAAGCAGATGAAAAAGTATTTTTACACGCCCACTGTAGTATGATTGTCTATAAATTTGTTATAAGTGCACCTCTTTTATAACAATGTCTCCTTATTAAAATAAAGAAAACAAAAAAGAAAGAAATATAGATCAACTGAGAACAAAGAATAATTTTATTAACTTTGTTTTTTTTAGTTTGCAACAGAAACGAATGAAATCCTTATTTAAACTATAAATATTTTTGAACTGACTGGCGTTTGATACTGAAAAATGAAATGATATAAAATCATTCATTCATTCATTATGATAATAGCTTTATCCACTATTAGGGTCGTGGGGGGGGGTTCCCCATGCCCATCCAGGGGAGAACGTCTCGTGCGTTGGGCAGATACACCCAGGACAGGGCGCCAATCCATCGCTGGGCACACACTCACTCACACACACACACTCTATATGGGGCAATTTGGAGAATTCAATTAACTTGATCCATGTTTTTGGACTGTGGGAGGAACCCGGAGGAAACCCACGCGGACACGGGGAGAACATGGAAACTCCACCCAGATGGGGATTCGAACCGGGAATCCCTAGCGCTGAGAGGAGAACGTTCTGACCACTAAGCCACCTTGCCGCCGATATAAAATCAATTAATAATAATAAATTCAAATTCATCAGTGACATTCATTCAGGAGCTCAATTTATTATTAACAATTTAACCTACAAAACTAAAACGAATACAACGATTTGTGCTGGGTTTTTTTTTTTTTTTTTTATCAAAATAAGGAAATCAGAACTAATGTCTCCAACGCGTCCGTTCTGCAGCACAGCTTTTCTGCAGTAGTTTTCATAAAGCGTTATAATCGCTTGCTGTACGCGTCACGTTTACGATTAAAAACTCAAGCGGTTATCAGTGTGATCGGGGTGTCATGTCTTTAAGTGACGCCTTCATTTATTTCACGCTGTCTGCTGCCAACATTTAAAGACACAGAAGACACGCCGGTCTTTCTTCGTCTCCCACCTTTAGTTACAGTGAAGCCAAGCGCTACATACACTTTCCTCGTTTTAACTTTCGGTTGACTTTTGTTTGTCTCGTTATCTTCGTCTCTCTCCGCCGTCTCTGTTAAATATTTCTCCATGTCGTCTCTTGAGGGTTTGTTCAGTACACTTAATATCACTTGCTCTGTGATTTCTTGTTATGCACCCCACTATTTGAGAAGCACTGACCTACCAGCATGTTTTTAGGTTGGAGAACATACCAAACATCCGTCCACCCGTTATCTTCCTCTTTATCCTCTACTAGAGTCGCGGGGGGGTTCCCCACGCCCATCCAGGGGAGAACGTTTCAGGTGTTGGGCTGATACCCCCAGGACAGGACGCCGATCTATCACTGGACACACACTCACTCACACAGACGCACTCTATATGGGGCAATTTGGAGAATTCAATTGACCTTGATCCACGTTTTTGGACTGCGGGAGGAAACCGGAGAACCCGGAGGAAACACACGTGGAAACACGGGGAGGACATGGAAACTCCACCCAGATTGGGATTCGACCCGGGAATCCCCAGCGCTGAGAGGAGAACATGCTAAACATACCAAACACACCCAACAAAAAACAAGTTCGCCGTCCCGATGCAGGACTCGAACCCAGGACCTTCTGTCTGTTGGGTGAGAGTGGCACACAGCAAAGCAGATGTCTTTCAGGTGGCAGAGGATGTAGAGTCCACAGCAAGCCCTAAGCTCATCCCCATCAAACAGCTTTGGGATGAATTGGAATGAAGACTGCAAATCGAGTTCTCTTGACTTCTCATCGGTGTCCAACCTCTTACCCGCTCCTCTGGATGATTGGGCGGACTCACTCCAGAATCTGTCAGAAAGCCGTGGTGTCCGGTCACATTCGGGGCTTACGGCGGTGAAGGGATAAAAATTTGTGATTTGTAAGTACTTTGTGTTCAAAGGAATTGGCGCCATCGATAACAATGGGGCAACCTGGCTGACAATTGCCCAAGGCCTATATTTCATGAAAACTAGATGAAAACTGGTGGCTGGTGGATAAAGCTCGAGGACAGCCAAGCTGTCTCGAGCTCCCCCAGATAAGGGATGGAACGGCGCGTTCACCCCCCCCCCCCATAGAACTCCTTCAACAAGTTTTTTCAGAATAAGCAGAACGAGGGATGGTTCTTCAGTACATAGTGTCAGGAACTGTACTTCGGGGCTCTGTCTTGGTGGAACCGGTGTGGTGCTGAGATCAGAGTCGGATGGCGATCTTGGGCTCGTCTTGGACGAACACGGCTTTGTCATAAATAAACCGCTTGATTTGAATAACTGGCATGGTGACTTAGTGGTTTAGCATGTTCTCATCTCAGCGCTAGGGATTCCCGGTTTGAATCCCCATCTGGGTGGAGTTTCCATGTTCTCCCCATGTCTGCGTGGGTTTCCTCCGGGTTCTCCGGTTTCCTTCCACAGTCCAAAAACATGGATCAAGTCAATTGAGTTCTCAAAATTGCCCCATATAGAGTGTGAGTGTGTGCCCAGCGATGGATTGGCGCCCTGTCCTGGGTGTATCTGCCCAGCGCCCGAGACGTTCTCCCCTGGATGGGCATGGAGAACCCCACCGCGACCCTAATAGAGGATAAAGCGGGAGATAATGAATGAATGATTCGAATAACTCTGGAATCATCTGTACTGTGCTTTTTGACGCCTTCAAAATTGCTTCATGGGGGAAATTTCAGATTTCCTAACAGCGGACAGGATGCTGTGATGGAACGATCCAAAAGCGTTCCAGCGGCCCGGTTCCTTAAACATGGTACCGCTGATCTAATGAGTGATCTCAGGTTTTCAAACCCCTCCAGCTCGACTCGTGTGAATCCGTTTCTGTTTTCTTTCACTTTCCCTCATGAACATATTTCTCAGGCTCGCTTTTTTTCTTTTTTTCTTTTTTCTTTCTTCATTTTTTCTTTCCCCTCTCTCCTTCTGGACGAAACCCGAAATGCATGGTGTTGTAGCCAGACTCACGTCATCCTGCGCGCAGACGGCCCACCTACCGAAATAGTTCAGTCGGCCGTCTCGTTCCTTCCCAAAACATCTGGACGGGGCCCGGCTCTAACAAATCAACCAAAGTAGGTTTCTGACATGCGAAAAGGAGGAAGGCCGCTGTGATGAGAGATCCTCAGCTGAGGCTGCCGCATAGCTCTACAGCTCGTCTTTTCTGGTGTGTCAGGAACGTGTAAACATACATCCGTCCCGCGGCAGCGCACTCTAACCAGTTTATCAGACCCGGAGCCTATCCCGCCGTGTCCGCTCGAACGCTGCGCGCCTCGTCTCAGGAATACCATGCGTTGTGCGCGGAGCTTGTTTTCACTGTCTGCTTTATGTCAGGTTGTGGAATGAAGAAGGCTCCCGGGGTTTTAGTTACAGTGGATGCTGCTGACACCCTTGAAGTCTTGTGTTCTGGAGCAGCGTTTGGTTTGTTGTTGGATTGATGTTTAGAATTACTTCTGTGCCTTTTATATATATATATATGTGTGTGTGTGTGTATATGTGTATGTATATATACATATATATACATATATATATATATGTATGTATGTATGTATATATATATACACATACATACATACATATAGATATATATACTGCTGACACCCTTATACATATATATTATACACATATATATATACACGCGCACGCACACACACACACACACACACACACACACATATATATATATATATTATATATATATATATATATATATATATATATATATATATATATATATGTTTGTATATATGTGTTTGTTTGTGTATATGTGTCTTTATTTTCCTGACCCATTACACATGTGGGGCAGCACAGTGGCTTAGTGGGTGGTGTTTCCATGTTCTCCCCGTGTCTATGTGGGTTTCCTCCGGGTTCTCCGGTTTCCTCCCACAGTCCAAAAACATGGATCAAGTCAATTGAGTTCTCCAAATTGCCCCATATAGAGTGTGTGTGTGTCCAGCGATAGATTGGCGTCCTGTCCTGGGTGTATCTGCCCAGCGCCCAAGATTATCTCCCCTGGATGGGCATGGGGAACCCCCCCCCCCCCCCCCCCCGCACGACCCTAATAGAGGATAAAGCAGGAGATGATGGATGGATAGATTACACATGTGGTGAAAGACAGGAATATTTCCAGCCAATCGCAGAGCAGACACCCAGCTAAATACATTTACACCAGAGTAATTTTGTCTTGCATGCATGTGTTTGGACTGTGGAGGTAAGCAGGCACTGGGAGAACATGCAAACCCCACATTAAAAGGACCTTGTCCACCATTTCTTGGGGTTGAACCCTGAGTTATTGTGCGGTGAAGTGAGAACGTAATCCACCGCTGAGTGCTGGTGACCTGAAAACACTGAGTATCATAAGAATGGCATTGCTGCTCCTGTTTTCATTGGTTTAAAGACTAAAGAGGCTGAACAGAAGTACAAACTGCTGGAGAGGGACTTCCACCTGTACCGAGAGCAGCACAGCAATCGGCCTGAGATCCAGTTACAGTCTGAGATGAACATGCTGCGGCTGGAGAAGGTGGGTTTGAGAACGTTAAGTTCTTCAAGGCTTATTAAGAATTTCTGTCTGTGATGAGAGTGTGGGCGGCACGGTGGCTTAGTGGTTTAGCACGTTCGCCTCTCAGCGCTAGGGATTCCCGGTTCAAATCCCCATCTGGGTGGAGTTTCCATGTTCTCCCCGTGTCTGTGTGGGTTTCCTCCGGGTTCTCCGGTTTCCTCCCACAGTCCAAAAACATGGATCAAGTCAATTGAGTTCTCCAAATTGCCCCATATAGAGTGTGTCTGTGTGAGTGAGTGTGTGCCCAGTGATTGGTTGGCGCCCTGTCCTGGGTCTATCTGCCCAGCGCCCGAGACGTTCTCCCCTGGATTGGCATGGGGAACCCCCCCCGCGACCCTAATAGAGGATAAAGTGGGAGATAATGAATGAATGAGACCCACATGTCCCAAAACAGGCGGCACGGTGGCTTAGTGGTTTAGCACGTTCGCCTCTCAGCGCTAGGGATTCCCGGTTCGAATCCCCATCTGGCTGGAGTTTCCATATTCTCCCCGTGTCTGCGTGGGTTTCCTCCAGGTTCTCCGGTTTCCTCCCACAGTCCAAAAACATGGATCAAGTCAATTGAGTTCTCCAAATTGCCCCATATAGAGTGTAAGTGAGTGTGTGCCCAGTGATTGGTTGGCGTCCTGTCCTGGGTGTATCTGCCCAGCACCCAAAAACGTTCTTCCCTGGATGGGCATGGGGAACCCCCCCCACTCCCCCCGCGACCCTAATAGAGGGTAAAGCGGAAGATAATGGATGGATGAGAGTGTTGTGGTTTTTTTTTTTGTTTTTTTGTTTTTTTCTCGCAATCCTAACAACCTGTTTCCATGTCTGAATGATCTGAAGACGGAACTGGAACGGAAACTGGAGTCGACGGTGAAATCTAAACTTCATTATAAGCAGCAGTGGGGCCGCGCCCTCAAAGAGCTGGCGAGATTCAAACAGGTGAGCGTTTCAGTTTCATTAGAACGTTGTTTCTGCAATCGCTGTCCATGGGATCCGATGGAGTGTAGTCCATCTGTCCATCTGATTCCTCTAATCAGGACCATGACAGATGGGTGTTATTAAGGTGGTGGATGATTCTCAGCACTTCATTGGCTGTCTCGTTCCACATATACTGTAGTAGGGGTGTCTTCAACTAAGGATTTTCATAGTCGAATCTGATTCGTCAGATTTTCCCTATAGTCGACTGATAGTCGAATCAGTTAAAATTTCACCACAAGATGGTGCTATAAGCGCGATTTTTAAAAAATATATTTTTTTTGTATTTTACTTGTTTTTCTAACAAAAGGAAACCTTTTTTTGTTTGTTTTTCTTTTTTTTTCTAGAAATTAGGATGATTTTATTTGACAAAAGGATATATATAAATAACGAAAACAAAGACATTTCATGTAAAAACTAATGCTTAGCAGCAGCCATGGGCACCCAGTTCGAATCCCCATTCCATGTTCTCCCCGTGTCTGCATGGGTTTCCTCCAGGTTCTCCGGTTTCCCCCCACAGTCTAAAAACATGGATCAAGTCAATTGAATTCTCAAAAATTGCCCCATATAGAGTGTGTCTGTGCGAGTTAGTGTGTGCCCAGCGATGGATTGGTGCCCTGTCCTGGGTGTATCTGCCCAGCGCCCGAGATGTTCTCCCCTGGATGGGCATGGGGAACCCCACTGCGACCCTAATAGAGGATAAAGCGGGAGATAATGAATGAATTATTATTATTATTATTATTAGGTGTGATTGTCTGGTTAAGCAGCATTTGCTCAAATTGCCCTTGTGTTGTAGTTCTAACCATTTAATGTAGTTCAAGGTACCGCAGGTAGCAGAACCAGGTAGCCGGTGTGGTTCAAACCTCAGCTGTCATTTTGTAGAACTGGAGAACGTTGCTGTTGTATACATTCAGAGATGTGTGTGTTTTGAAGCATTGAACTCCTCGACTGAAGCCTCTAGAGACCTGTGTAAACAGAACAGATGCAAAGAGCTTATCAGGCCGAGCGAATAACTGTTAAAGACAAAGTCCAGCTGGAAAATCCCCCCCCCCACCCACACACACACACACAATCCCCCCCCACTGCCTTTTTTCCCCTCATTAAGTGTCAGATAGATGTTAAGAAAACATTAGTTGATGTTCTCTAAGGGATCTATTTAGTAACATGAAAGGAAGCTCTAAAGTGGATCCGTCACGCGTTATAAATAAAACCTGCATCGTCTCTTTAATGTTTGCGTTGGCTGTGAGGACCTGCTCTCCGTCGCTCTCAGCACGTCGTAGGCCTACCAACCAGCTCCGAGTCCCGTTTTTATTTCATTCATTCATTATCTCCCGCTTTATCCTCTATTAGGGTCGCAGTGGGGTTCCCCATGCCCATCCAGGGGAGAACGTCTCGGGCGCTGGGCAGATACACCCAGGACAGGGTGCCAATCCATCGCTGGGCACACACTCACTCACTCTATATGGGGCAATTTGGAGAATTCAAGTGACTTGATCCATGTTTTTGGACTGTGGGAGGAAACCGGAGAACCCGGAGGAAACCCACGCGGACACGGGGAGAACATGGAAACTCCACCCAGATGGGGATTCGAACCGGGAATCCCTAGTGCTGAGAGGAGAACATGCTAAACCACCAAGCCACCGTGCTGCTCCGTTTTTATTTATTATTACATAATGCCGAAGCCGAAATCCTTATAGCATCGCCCTCGAGCCGCAGTGCCATTTTTGGGGGCGCTCTCGAGCCGTAATATTCCCCAGGTGCTGTCTTTTTCTCCTCTGTCAGCTCGGTGCTTTAAAGGAAACTGCAGTTGAGCTGGAGTCTGGACGCCGAGGCCCTCGTCTGACCCACTTTGCTGGAAGGTCATGTACTGGTCAATCAGCTGCCCCTCAGTCGTGCTATTCGTCATTGTCGTGGGTCGTACGGTCCCGCTGAGGTTGCTGGGTGAAGTCGGCTCGAGTCTCTGGAAATTCTTTCCTTTAGCCGTGAACCGCAGCGGAGGAAAGACCTGGGGGGGAGGGGGAGGGGGAGGGGGGTGCTTCCGAAAATAGGCAGATTGTTTTTAATGATTACATTGTTTTTCTTTGGAATCAGAGCTTCGTGTAGTGGGTTTGTTTTCCTTGCAATTGAAGTCTGTAAATGTCTCACTTCCTCTAATACACCGTGAAAACCTGAAATGTAATAGGTTTTATATAAGCAAACATGGTGAGAGATTAAATTAGGGTTACAGCCCGGGTTCCGTCGGCAGGTTCCTGAGCGCGCTGCTGTAGCTTCATGATGATGGAGTTTTTTTAGAACACTGTTCAGTCGAAACCCTTCAAACTGGACACAGTGATAAGAAACAAAGTGCAGTATAGTATAGCAAGACATGAGTCATATATACATATATATATATATATATATATATGTGTGTGTGCGTGCGTGTGTGTGTATATATATATATATATATATATATATATATATATATATATATATATATATATATATATATATATATATATATATATATATGTGTGTGTGTATATATGTGTGTGTGTGTGTCACATATATATACATATATATGTGTGTGTGTGTGTGTGTGTATATATATATCCATCATCTTCCGCTTTATCCTCTATTAGGGTCGCGGTGGGGTTCCCCATGCCCATCCAGGGGAGAACGTCTCGGGCGCTGGGCAGATACACCCAGGACAGGGCGCCAATCTATCACTGAACACACACTCATGCACACAAACACACTCTATATGGGGCAATTTTGAGAATTCAATTGACCTTGATCCATGTTTTTGGACTGTGGGAGGAAACCGGAGAACCCGGAGGAAACCCACGCGGACACGGGGAGAACACGGAAACTCCACCCAGATGGGGATTCGAACCGGGAATGCCTAGTGCTGAGAGGCGAACATGCTAAACCACTAAGCCCTTATATATATAGGTATGTAATTTTGTATAATCTGGCTGATTTTCAGAGAGAGCAGGACAACGCTATGATGCAGCTGAAGAAACAGCAGGAGGAGCTGCAGCAAATGAGGCTGCGCTATCTGGCAGTTGAGGAGAAGGAAACCACCAAGAACGAGAAAGACGACCTTCAGGACATCCGTAACGAACTGAACAGGTACCATATTCAATTAATTGGTGAAAACGTACACATTTATATCTGTTTTAAAGTGAACTAGTTTTTTTTTTTTTTTTTGGTTCCGTGTGAGTTGCACCACTTTAAAGTTCTGTATGTTTCTTATGGATGTCGTCATGACGACGTTGAGGCACTCTTACAATTAATTAACTGGTTTTATTTTTTATCACAGTTAATCGTAAATGTGATTAATTGTCTCGTCCCTTGTCTCATATGAAGGCTTGATCTTTACCGGATGTGATTCGGAGCGTGTGGGTCCTCTGAGGTTGTTTGTATGTGAGCCGATCATGTGTTCAGATGGCGGCGGTGTCTTAATCGGGGATGTGATTTGTGACGGGGGGGGGGTCACATTAATATCATATTATTAATATATGAATATGATATTTTAATATCAGAGCTCACGTGCAGTTTTCCATAACTCTATAATAATGAGAGAGTTACAGGAATATTCCGTTCCCCGTCTCCTTCAGACTCAAACAGCAGGAAGAGAAGCAGCGGATGCTGACGGAGAAGAACGCCGTGCCTGTGAGCGACACCGCCGACGAGCACCTCAGTCGCCTCCTGGAGGAGCGGGACACGCTGCTGCGTACGGGCGTCTACACCCACGAGGACCGCATCATCAGCGAGCTCAGCAGGCAGATCCATGAGGTCATGACTAACAGAGGACTGAGCTAAGTACCAACCGCAGGGCTTCCAAATAAGGCAATATTCACAGGAGCATTGTTTTTGTTAATGAGGGCAGATTTCTGTACTGCGTTTTGCACACATCACAGTTCACATCTAAGATTTTTAAGTTATTAAGGTCATGTATTTATTTTATTTGTAAATAATAAAGTCATTCATGTTTTTAGAGAGCGGCTGACTTCACCGCCAACATGGATTCTGTGTATTGGGTTTGTCCAAAATTACAGCTTTTTATCCGAATGATTTCCTAGTATCCCAAAATGATGTCAGAGCACCCCCCACACACCCCCAAACACACCCCCCCCCCCCCCCCCCATCTCCTCCCCCGGAACAATGAGGCCTAGAACGATAATGAAAAGCTTGCATTTGTAACTTGTTGGATTTGGGATTTGAACCACTAGCCTTTTGATTAATTGCCCCAAAATAGGGATACAC
>JAFMOC010000245.1:525000-570000 GCA_019802505.1 Corydoras sp. C115 | reverse complement strand
GGTTTAAGGACCCCGGTCCCCCCCCCGGCATCCCCCGTCCCCATTAAACACCCATCCATAAAGCGGGTTCTGCCGTCCGACGCTCAGCCCTCATCCGTTCCAGCGTTTCCACCCGAGCCGCGGGTCATAAATAAATAATCCTCTCCCCATCCCACCCCCACAACCCTGAAATCCCCGTCCCAGTCCCCGTCCCAGTCCCCGTCCCCGTCCCTCCCTCATCCCATCAAATTCAGTCCCTGGTCTGTGTCGGGATCGATAGCTCTTAACATCTCACTTATTTTATTACTGCTTTTGGTTTTCTGAGGCTGATTGAGAGCTTCTCGGAGGAAATCTTTGGTTTTGCTTAAGTGTCCATGACATTTAATCATGACTCTCCCTCGCCGTCCCATTCCGCCGCGGTCAATCAACTAATCCACCTCGATTGATTCGCTGCTCTCGCTGATGGGCTTGCACTCGTTGGGCATCCGCTGGTGTCTGCTGAGCTGCGTGGCCTGCGTGAAACTCCGGTCGCAGCGCTCGCACCTGGACACGCACCAAACACAGACAGCACACTTAGCCGGTGGGGGGGGGGGGGTGCCGTCAGGCGGCGGGAATCAGGCAGCCGCCGCCTTAATGACAAGTGACACTTGAAAGTGGCAGCCGAGCGTACCGGGCCAGAAAGGTGTAATTGCCGCCCACGTCGGCGGGCCTTGATGCCGATGACGAGCGAAGGCTCGGGTGCCTGACGACGCGGGGCTTCTGTCAATAATCTGAGGGGAAGGGGCGACCCCGCGAGAGGCCTGTCTAGATAAGGGCCCACATCATTGTCAATTACAACGGAGGGAGAACAAAACGAGAGGGGTTTCTGGGGCGGGATATCAAAGGAGGGCTCCTCTCGGAGATGAGATCTGTCTGTGTTTTCTTCCACAGGTTTCGCATCGAAAAGTCTTTAGGATCTAAACGCCAGCCGGCTTCTGACGCCAGCCATCGGGAACCGCGCCTCATTTTGTAGGTGAGACCAGACCGGTGAAGGCTTATCTTACACCCCGAGCTCGGTTGTTTTAAGGAACCGGGGGGTTTCCGGCGGGCGCCTGTGCACGACGGAAACCCTGACAGGCTTATCCTATCAAGCACATCAGCTCGATGGAAATAACTCAGCCATATTGACTGGCTAAAGATTTGGGGGGTGGTGGTGGGGGGGGGGGGTGTTCATTAAAGGTCTTTGTGAGCCTCTTCCTCTGGAGCGGCTGAAGTGCTGATGACACGTTTGTGTATCACTGATTGCTTATTAGACTGGATTAGACTCCAGATTGCTCCGAAGCGCCGCGTCCGACTCGCGCGGCTTAAGTGACGTATGTGTTTATAATGAAGCGATCGAATCCCACTTTATGGACATGAGTATCGGGACACCTTCACGTTACGTGCGCAGAAGCTCTAATGACATCCCAGCGTCTCGGCTCAGCTTAGCTTTGCTGCTTCATTCAGACGAGAGGACCTGACTCACAGTCGCTGTACTGATTCATCTCAAAGCTTTTTAAATGTGGAGGTTCAGGTTGAATCCGTCAGGCCAAATTGCCCCAGCCATGTCTTTATGGCTCTTACCTTACCAAAAGGCCTTCCCCAAACTGTTTGCACAAAGTTAGAAGTATACAGGTGAACAGAATTCAGAGCCAGGTGGTAGATTTATTTACACCTGAGACAATGAGAGCGAAGCAAACAGCGAATTAAGAGGCGTGTCCCGATACTTTTGTCCTTAAAGGTTACAATTTGATGCACATTCAGTTTTAATATGTTCACACACACACACACACACACACACACACACACACACACACACACACACACACAGCACTGAACTTGTTAAAGCGCCTCCTCTTTGCTCGACCTATCTTTAGTTCCAATTAGTATAAAGATGGACTTTGTAGTTTTACAATCCCCTTCACTCTAATGGTCAGGGGTTATTGGCTGGTTCATTAGTCCTATCCCAGCAGTGTCACTGAGGTGTTTAAATGAAACTACAAACTAACCCCCTCACCACATCAGTGTCACTGCAGAACTGACAATAAATAATCCACCACCCAAATGATACCTGTTCTGTGATATATATACATACACACACACATACACAAATTTGCTTTATTACATACATTCATACGTACGTGTGTGTGTGTGTATGTGTATATATATATATATATATATATATATATATATATATATATATACACACACACACACACACACACATGCATACATACATACATGTCCATAAAGGTTACAATTCATGTATGTATGTATACACACACACATACATACATGTGTGTATGTATATATATATATACACACACAAATTTGGTTTATTACATACATTCATACATACGTGTGTATATATATATATATATATATATATATATATATATATATATATATATATATATATATATATATATACACACACACACACACACACACACACACATATATATATATATATATATATATATATATATATATATATATATATATATATATATATATATAAAAACACATGCATATATACACATATGCATACATACATACATGTCCAAAGGTTACAATTCATGTATGTATGTATACACACACACACACACATATATGTATGTATGAATGTATGTAATAAACCAATTTTGTCTGCCAGTAAACTGGGATCTTTGGAACCGGAATAATTTAAATTATAATAATAAAATTATAATAATTAAATAATTAAAATTAAGAAACTAGAACTTCTTATTTAATTATCATTTCCTTTACTAATCACAATCATAATTAAATTAAACAGCATGTGGTTTGGGTTCCAGCATCCGACGCTCAGCACTAACTTACAGACGTTTCGAGAACAGAACAGCGATCGTGTTCTCCGTGTTCATTTTTTTGTTTTCTAAAGAAAATCAGTGCATATAGGTTATTACCTCCCCCCAGAGTGCTTTAGCCAAAATGGGAATTCCAGGACCTAGACAATAATATTTTGCTCCCATAAGCCCCGGCTGCAGGAATGTCAGGCCATGAAATATTCGTTTGGGCCAAATTTAACTTTACTGTAACAGAAATGCGATATTTAAACCCAGGCCGAGTCCGTAGCGCAGTCTTTAGAACTGTATGTGCAGCGATTGATTTATGATCGGCGATACGACTCATTACCTTATAAGATCGTTTTAATGTTTGAGGAAAAAAAAAAAACAACCTAATTATGACTTACCAGCCAATTTATTAAGTAAACTGTCCTATTTATCTGCCCTGTATACTGTCTGCATCGCTTTGGTCTGTTCTCTAATAGGCGGAACCTCCACAGGAGCATTACTCATCAGTTTTCATTTAGGTGGTAGATGATTTTCAGCTCTGCTGTGATATTTGTATGATGGTGGTGTATTGCTTCAGTTTGAGTGGATCAGACTCAGCGGTGTTGCAGGAGTTGTGTGTTAATTAGCGCTCACTGATGACTTTTATAGCTCAGTGGTCAGGGCGTTGGGCTCTCAGTCTGAAGGTTGGGGGTTCAAATCCCAGGTCCACTGAAGTTACCAGTGTGGGTCCTTGAGCAAGGCCCTTAACCCTCATTGCTCCAGGGATGTTGTGATTAACCCTGTGCTCACCTTGTAAGTCGCTTTGGATAAAAGCGTCCAATAAATGAGCAAAAAAAAAAAATTTTTTTTTTAAATTTAAAAAAAAAAGCAGCATTGCTGTGTCTGATCCACTTAACACTAACACACCAACACCACCACCATCATGTCAGTGATACTGCAGTTCTAAGATTCATCCACCCCCCGGGGGTCTGCTAAATGACCAAAAAAAAAAAAAAAAAAAAAAAAAGAAAGAAAGCAGCATTGCCGTGTCTGATCCACTGTAACACACCAACACCACCACCATCATGTCAATGATACTGCAGTTCTAAGATTCATCCACCCCCCCCCCCCGGGGGTCTGCAAAATGACCAAAAAAAAAAAAAAAAAGCAGCATTGCTGTGTCTGATCCACTTACACACTAACACACCAACACCACCACCATCATGTCAGTGATACTGCAGTTCTAAGATTCATCCACCCCCCGGGGGTCTGCTAAATGACCAAAAAAAAAAAAAAATAATCAAAAAAAAAAAAAGCAGCATTGCTGTGTCTGATCCACTTAAACACTAACACACCAACACCACCACCATCATGTTAGTGATGCTGCAGTTCTAATATAATATTCATCCACCCCCCCAGGGGTCTGCTAAATGACCAAAAAAAAAAAAAAAAAAAAAAAAAAAAAAAAAAAGCAGCATTGCTGTGTCTGATCCACTTACACACTAACACACCAACACCACCACCATCATGTCAATGATACTGCAGTTCTAAGATTCATCCACCCCCCGGGGGTCTGCTAAATGACCAAAAAAAAAAAAAAAAAAAAGCAGCATTGCTGTGTCTGATCCACTTACACACTAACACACCAACGGGGGGGTGGATGAATCTTAGAACTGCAGTATCACTGACATGATGGTGGTGGTGTTGGTCCTGGTTGTTAGAGAACAGAGTATGTAGAGAAACAGATGGACTACGGGGTGCAATTGGAGAACTACAAAGTCCATCATGATCGAATGTAGACTGAAGAATAAAGATGGAGGGAACAGAGAACCGTTCAGGAGTGAATGTGGCCGACCATAAACATGAAGATGAAACGAATGGCTAGGAAGTGGTGGTACTCACTGTTACTTACTTGAATGGCTTCTCTCCGGTGTGTGTGCGGATGTGGTTGTTCAGCGTGGTGGCGCCGGCGAACGCTCGGCCGCAGTAGCCACATTTGAAGGGCCGGTCGCTGGAATGCGTCACCACGTGGTTGCGCAGCTCCGACGGCTGGGAGAACGACTGCGAGCAGTGTCCACACTGATACGGCCTACACACACACACACACACACACACACACACACACACACACACACACACACACACACATAGGGGTTATAGGGGGCAAATCAGTGACATCCCAGCGCCGTTACCATGGAAACATGACCTTTCATCAACAACAGGGCAGGAGACCCGGTTTGAACCATCTATCGATGTTTTCAGCGGGCTTCCTCAGCGTTACGCTTTTACGCCGTTAACGACTCGCCGTAATTATTAGCCTCCTCCCAGCCAATCAGGGAGCGATGATAACAAATCAGGAGCGTATTGACAATGAGGGGCAACAAAGGGAAACCACTTACAGGGGTAATTAGATGAATTGACTGCTTGGTGTTGCCATCAATTACATTATGTATTTGTATGTCTGCAAGTCGGGGGCGGCACGGTGGCTTAGTGGTTTAGCACGTTCGCCTCTCAGCGCTAGGGATTCCCGGTTCGAATCCCCATCTGGGTGGAGTTTCCATGTTCTCCCCGTGTCCGCATGGGTTCCTCCGGGTTCTCCGGTTTCCTCCCACAGTCCAAAAACATTCGGACATCAGAGGGCTGGACGTGACCTCGGGGCTTTAAAACGCCAAATGTCTGATTGTTATGACGCTGTGAACGGCAGAAAACCATCGTTCCACTTCCACTTTCAAGTCAATTGAGTTCTCCAAATTGCCCCATATAGAGTGTGTGTGTGAGTGAGTGTGTGTGTCCATAGATTGGCGTCCTGTCCTGGGTGTATCTGCCCAGCGCCCGAAACGTTCTCCCCTGGATGGGCATGGGGAACCCCCCACGACCCTAATAGAGGATACAGCGTAAGATAATGAATGAATTAACATGGTTAACATGTTCTCCTCTCAGCGCTCTGGGTGGAGTTTCCATGTTCTCCCCGTGTCTGCGTGGGTTTCCTCGGGGTTCTCCGGTTTCCTCCCACAGTCCAAAAACATGGATCAAGTCAATTGAGTTCTCCAAATTGCCCCATATTGAGTGTGTTTGTGTGTGAGTGAGTGTGTGTCCAGCGATAGATTGGCGTCCTGTCCTGGGGCTATCTGCCCAGCGCCCGAAACGTTCTCCCCTGGATGGGCACGACCCTAATAGAGGATAAAGCGGGAGATAATGAATGAATGAATGTATGCAAGTGTGTGTGTTT
Organism: Corydoras sp. C115; assembly: GCA_019802505.1. NCBI lineage: Eukaryota > Metazoa > Chordata > Actinopteri > Siluriformes > Callichthyidae > Corydoras > Corydoras sp. C115. Next base: position 563,979 of record JAFMOC010000245.1, on the reverse strand, counting down.
TGTGTGTGTGTGTGTGTGTGTGTGTGTGTGTGTGTGTGTGTGTGTGTGTGTGTGTGGTGGGAGGGGCTAAAGCACACATTCCCTCTGGTTATATAATATTAGAACTTGAGTGTAAAGTTTTTCTGTTGGGAGATCCATCGATTGTGAATATTTCCACTTGATGAATGTTTGGCAGGTATTTACTTCAGCAGCACTTGTGATTAATCCGTGCACATTGTTTATTGCCGCGCCGGGGCCCCCGCTGCGGCACGATATGGGAGATAAATGGCCCGCCGGACTGCATCAGTACCAAATCAAACACTCGCAAAGGCACGAGCCTCGGAGAAACTTCAGAACTACAGTATGGAACCGGAGCCCACAGCAGGCCCCAGGAACACGGAGCATCCCACGCCGTTCCACCACCGCCTGGGAGCCGCCGGGTCGAGATGACGGCGGAGAAACACTTCCCAAAAGATAAGCCCAAAAAGTACAAACCTTAAATATACATCCTCTCAGCGGCCACTTTATTAGGTACAACTGCTTAAGCTCTACTGATGCTACAGATGGGATTTGTAGTTCTTTGATTACAGACTGTAGTCCATTTGTTTTACTACATCATTTCCCAGCTCCCATTACTTTGTTGGTCTTTAGAGAATCATTAGAGAACATCCATCCATCCATTATCTTCCGCTTCATCCTCTATTAGGGTCGCGGGGGTGGGGGGGGGTTCCCCATGCCCATCCAGGGGAGGTGGGCAGAGACACCCAGGACAGGACGCCAATCTATCGCTGGACACACACTGACTCACACAGACACTCTATATGGGGCAATTTGGAGAACTCACTTGACCTTGATCCATGTTTTTGGACTGTGGGAGGAATCCGGAGAACCCGGAGGAAACCCACGCGGACGCGGGGAGAACATGGAAACTCCACCCAGATTGGGATTTGAACCGGGAATCCCCAGCGCCGAGAGGAGAACATGCTAAACCACTAAGCCACCGCGCCGCCCTCATTAGAGAACATTCATTCATTCATTTCATTCATTATCTTCCGCTTTATCCTCTATTAGGGTCGCGGTGGGGTTCCCCATGCCCATCCAGGGGAGAACGTCTCGGGCGCTGGGCAGATACACCCAGGACAGGGCGCCAATCCATCACTGGGCACACACTCACTCACACAGACACACTCTATATGGGGCAATTTTGAGAATTCAATTAACTTTATCCATGTTTTTGGACTGTGGGAGGAAACCGGAGGAAACCCACGCAGACACGGGGAGAACATGGAAACTCCACCCAGATGGGGATTTGAACCGGGAATCCCTAGCGCTGAGAGGAGAACATGCTAAACCACTAAGCCACCGTGCTGCCCCATTAGAGAACAGAGTAAAGAAAACTAACAGAGGACGTGTGTAGTGAAACAGATGGACTACAGACTGTAATCATGGAACTACAAAGTCCATCTGCGTGCTGATTGGTTAATGTCCTGACCTCGCTGCCGGGCGTTCCGGGTCATGTGACATCCCGGAAGCCGCCGGGTCAGGATGAGGGCGGAGAAACACTTCCCGAAAAGATAAGCCCCGTTGTTTTTTTTTTTTTTTTTTTTTTTTTTTTTGTTTTTTTTTTTTTTTTTTTTTTTTTTTTGTCCATGCAAATGTCCCCGTCGAGCGGCGGCGGGATCGATGCGTGCGAATGGGCCGCAGGCCGTGAAGCATAACTGAGGGCATTCCGGAAAAAAAAAAAAAAAAAAAAAAAAAAAGATTTCCGGGATCATTTATGGTCCTCAACTTCACATCCCAACCCGATTCCGATTCCCTTGTTCAGCTGAATTTTCCGCGCGACCCCCCCGAGTCGTAAAGTTTATTATCGACGAGCCTTCACGTCCGCCTCAACTCCTCGGGTATCCCGGCTACATTTTTCTTGTCCGTGAATATTAGTTTATTGAATAAGTGGCATCTGTTTTCCTCGGCGTCGCCGTTCGAGTGGGTATTTCGTTTTGACGCCGGCCGCTGATTTATAGGTCTCGTACGCGGCCAGGAAAAATAATGCTAAGCAAAAAATCTCCGATACGTCCCGCGCCGCTCTTAATTAGGTTTGGAGATGTTACACACAGTAAATTCTGCGACGGCCACCGATGCAAAACTCTTTATAAATTGTCGATGGCGGAACCCTAACGCGGTAATGCGGCAAAATTCTGCCCTCTGATATCACACGGGGCGCCGGGACGCGAAGAACCCACAATTACACGAATGAATGTGTCTGCATACAGCCGTGTGTGTGTGTGTGTGTGTGTGTGTGTGTGTGTGTGTGTGTGTGTGTTTGTGTGTTTGTTTGTGTGTCTGTGTGTCTGTTTGTGTCTGTCTGTCTGTGTGTGTGTGTGTGTGTGTGTGTGTGTGTGTGTGCATAGAGCCGTGTGTGTGTGTGTCTGTGTGTGTGTGTCTGTTTGTGTGTCTGTGTGTCTGTCTGTGTGTCTGTTTGTGTGTCTGTGTGTGTGTGTCTGTTTGTGTGTCTGTTTGTGTGTCTGTGTGTTTGTCTGTGTGTCTGTGTGTGTGTGTCTGTTTGTGTGTCTGTGTGTGTGTCTGTTTGTGTGTCTGTGTTATGTGTGTCTGTTTGTGTATCTGTCTGTGTGTCTGTGTGTGTGTCTGTTTGTGTGTCTGTGTGTCTGTGTGTGTGTGTCTGTTTGTGTGTCTGTGTGTGTGTGTGTGTTTGTGTGTGTCTGTGTGTGTGTCTGTGTTATGTGTGTCTGTTTGTGTATCTGTCTGTGTGTCTGTTTGTGTGTCTGTTTGTGCGTGTGTGTGTGTCTGTTTGTGTGTCTGTTTGTGTGTGTGTCTGTTTGTGTGTCTTTGTGTGTCTGTTTGTGTGTGTGTGTGTCTGTTTGTGTGTCTGTTTGTGTGTCTGTCTGTGTGTCTGTCTGTGTGTGTGTGTGTGTGTGTCTGTGGGTGTGTCTGTTTGTGTGTCTGTGTGTGTGTGTCTGTTTGTGTGTCTGTGTCTGTGTGTGTGTGTCTGTTTGTGTGTCTGTTTGTGTGTCTGTTTGTGTGTCTGTTTGTGTGTCTGTGTTATGTGTGTCTGTTTGTGTATCTGTCTGTTTGTGTGTCTGTTTGTGTGTGTGTGTGTGTCTGTTTGTGTGTCTGTTTGTGTGTGTGTGTGTGTGTTTGTGTGTCTTTGTGTGTCTGTTTGTGTGTTTGTGTGTCTTTGTGTGTCTGTTTGTGTGTGTGTGTCTGTGTGTCTGTTTGTGTGTCTTTGTGTGTCTGTTTGTGTGTCTGTTTGTGTGTCTGTTTGTGTGTCTGTCTGTGTGTGTGTGTGTGTGTGTGTGTGTGTGTGTGTGTGTGTGTGTGTCTGTTTGTGTGTCTGTGTGTCTGTTTACGTGTGTGTGTGTCTGTTTGTGTGTCTGTGTGTATGTATGTATGTGTGTGTGTGTGTGTGTGTGTGTGTGTGTGTGTGTGTAAATAAAGTGTGTGTGGTCAAAACACAAATTCTCCACAGTTCATATGACTTTTTAACTTTTTAAATACAAACCTTAAATACACATCCACTCAGCGGCCACTTTATTAGGTACAGCTGCTTAAGCTCCACTGATGCTACAGATGGGATTTGTAGTTCTTTGATTACAGACTGTAGTCCATTTGTTTTACTCCATCATTTCCCAGCTCCCATTACTTTGTTGGTCATTAGAGAACATTCATCTATTATCTTCTGCTTTATCCTCTATTAGGGTCGCGGTGTGGGGGGGGTTCCCTATGCCCATGCAGAGGAGAACGTTTCGGGCGCTGGGCAGATACACCCAGGACAGGACGCCAATCTATCACTGGACACACACTCACTCACACAGACACACTCTATATGGGGCAATTTGTGGGATTCAATTGACTTGATTCATGTTTTTTGGACTGTGGGAGGAAACCGGAGAACCCGGAGGAAACCCACGCAGACACGGGGAGAACATGGAAACTCCACCCAGATGGGGATTCGAACCGGGAATCCCTAGTGCTGAGAGGAGAACATGCTAAACACTAATCCACCGTGCCGCCATCATTAGAGAACAGAGTGAAGAGAACTAACAGAGGACGTGTGTAGTGAAACAGATGGACTACAGACTGTAATCATGGAACTACAGAGTCCATCTGCGTGCTGATTGGTTAATGTCGTGACGGCGGGGAACATCCCGGTTACCTGTCGGGGTTCTGCGTGCACACGTGCATCTGGAGGAGGATGCGCTGCGTGAAGGTTTTGAAGCACTGGCCGCACTTCCACAGGTGCCAGTCGCTGAACTCGCTGTTCAGCTGGCTGGTGGACGTGGGACTGGCCAGCACCCGCTGGTTCTTGGAGTTCAGGGGGTTGAAGCCGGACTCCACGCTGCCCACCTTGTCCAGGAGGGAGAAGCTGCGGGGGCAGGGCGAGTGGGGGAACACCAGGGAGCGGTGCAGCGGGGCGGGCGGGGCCTTGGACGTCTTGCTGAACGGCTGCAGGCTCTCCTGTCGGGACATGGCCTCAGTGACAGTGGACGGCACATTTACTGTTCAAAAGAACAAAGGACGAGGCGGTCAACGGACAGAGAGACAGACGGACGGACGGACGGACGGACAACGGACTTCAGCGTTTAATAAATATATACAAACTGAAACGTGGTGCTTCAATTATTAAAGAAATAAAGAAATAAAGGTGTATATAATATATATGTGTCTGAATATAAGGGGTAAGTACAGCGTGTTTGAATATAAGGGGTAAGTACAGCGTGTTTGAATATAAGGGGTAAGTACAGTGTGTTTGAACATAAGGGGTAAGTACAGTGTGTTTGAACATAAGGGGTAAGTACAGTGTGTTAACATAAGGGGTAAGAACAGCGTGTTTGAATATAAGGGGTAAGTACAGCGTGTTTGAATATAAGGGGTAAGTACAGTGTGTTTGAATATAAGGGGTAAGTACAGTGTGTTTGAACATAAGGGGTAAGTACAGTGTGTTTGAACATAAGGGGTAAGTACAACATGTTTGAATATAAGGGGTAAGTACAGTGTAAGTGTTGAACATAAGGGGTGAGTACAGGGTAGTGAATATAAGGGGTAAGTACAGCATGTTTGAACATAAGGGGTAAGTACAGCGTGTTTGAACATAAGGGGTATGTTCAAACACACTGTACTTACCCCTTATGTTCAACACTTACACTGTACTTACCCCTTATGTTCAAACACGCTGTACTTACCCCTTATGTTTAAACACGCTGTACTTACCCCTTATGTTCAAACACGCTGTACTTACCCCTTATGTTCAAACACGCTGTACTTACCCCTTATATTCAAACACTTACACTGTACTTACCCCTTATGTTCAAACACGCTGTACTTACCCCTTATGTTCAAACACGCTGTACTTACCCCTTATGTTCAAACACGCTGTACTTACCCCTTATGTTCAAACACGCTGTACTTACCCCTTATGTTCAAACACGCTGTACTTACCCCTTATGTTCAAACACGCTGTACTTACCCCTTATGTTCAAACACGCTGTACTTACCCCTTATGTTCAAACACGCTGTACTTACCCCTTATGTTCAAACACGCTGTACTTACCCCTTATATTTAACACTTACACTGTACTTACCCCTTATGTTCAAACACGCTGTACTTACCCCTTATGTTCAAACACGCTGTACTTACCCCTTATGTTCAAACACGCTGTACTTACCCCTTATGTTCAAACACGCTGTACTTACCCCTTATGTTCAAACACGCTGTACTTACCCCTTATGTTCAAACACGCTGTACTTACCCCTTATGTTCAAACACGCTGTACTTACCCCTTATGTTCAAACACGCTGTACTTACCCCTTATGTTCAAACACGCTGTACTTACCCCTTATGTTCAAACACGCTGTACTTACCCCTTATGTTCAAACACGCTGTACTTACCCCTTAGGTTCAAACACGCTGTACTTACCCCTTATGTTCAAACACGCTGTACTTACCCCTTATGTTCAAACACGCTGTACTTACCCCTTATATTCAAACACGCTGTACTTACCCCTTATGTTCAAACACGCTGTACTTACCCCTTATATTCAAAACACGCTGTACTTACCCCTTATATTCAAACACGCTGTACTTACCCCTTATGTTCAAACACGCTGTACTTACCCCTTATATTCAAACACGCTGTACTTACCCCTTATGTTCAAACACGCTGTACTGTACTTACTTACCCCTTATATTCAAACACGCTGTACTTACCCCTTATATTCAAACACGCTGTACTTACCCCTTATATTAAAACACGCTGTACTTACCCCTTATATTCAAACACGCTGTACTTACCCCTTATGTTCAAACACGCTGTACTTACCCCTTATGTTCAAACACGCTGTACTTACCCCTTATGTTCAAACACGCTGTACTTACCCCTTATGTTCAAACACGCTGTACTTACCCCTTATGTTCAAACACGCTGTACTTACCCCTTATGTTCAAACACGCTGTACTTACCCCTTATGTTCAAACACGCTGTACTTACCCCTTATGTTCAAACACGCTGTACTTACCCCTTATGTTCAAACACGCTGTACTTACCCCTTATGTTCAAACACGCTGTACTTACCCCTTATGTTCAAACACGCTGTACTTACCCCTTATGTTCAAACACGCTGTACTTACCCCTTATGTTCAAACACGCTGTACTTACCCCTTATGTTCAAACACGCTGTACTTACCCCTTATGTTCAAACACGCTGTACTTACCCCTTATGTTCAAACACGCTGTACTTACCCCTTATGTTCAAACACGCTGTACTTACCCCTTATATTCAAACACGCTGTACTTACCCCTTATATTCAAACACGCTGTACTTACCCCTTATGTTCAAACACGCTGTACTTACCCCTTATGTTCAAACACGCTGTACTTACCCCTTATGTTCAAACACGCTGTACTTACCCCTTATGTTCAAACACGCTGTACTTACCCCTTATGTTCAAACACGCTGTACTTACCCCTTATGTTCAAACACGCTGTACTTACCCCTTATGTTCAAACACGCTGTACTTACCCCTTATATTTCAAACACGCTGTACTTACCCCTTATGTTCAAACACGCTGTACTTACCCCTTATATTCAAACACGCTGTACTTACCCCTTATGTTCAAACACGCTGTACTTACCCCTTATGTTCAAACACGCTGTACTTACCCCTTATGTTCAAACACGCTGTACTTACCCCTTATGTTCAAACACGCTGTACTTACCCCTTATATTCAAACACGCTGTACTTACCCCTTATGTTCAAACACGCTGTACTTACCCCTTATATTCAAACACGCTGTACTTACCCCTTATGTTCAAACACGCTGTACTTACCCCTTATGTTCAAACACGCTGTACTTACCCCTTATGTTCAAACACGCTGTACTTACCCCTTATGTTTCAAACACGCTGTACTTACCCCTTATGTTCAAACACGCTGTACTTACCCCTTATGTTCAAACACGCTGTACTTACCCCTTATGTTCAAACACGCTGTACTTACCCCTTATGTTCAAACACGCTGTACTTACCCCTTATGTTCAAACACGCTGTACTTACCCCTTATGTTCAAACACGCTGTACTTACCCCTTATGTTCAAACACGCTGTACTTACCCCTTATGTTCAAACACGCTGTACTTACCCCTTATATTCAAACACGCTGTACTTACCCCTTATATTCAAAACACGCTGTACTTACCCCTTATATTCAAACACGCTGTACTTACCCCTTATGTTCAAACACGCTGTACTTACCCCTTATGTTCAAACACGCTGTACTTACCCCTTATATTCAAACACGCTGTACTTACCCCTTATGTTCAAACACGCTGTACTTACCCCTTATGTTCAAACACGCTGTACTTACCCCTTATATTCAAACACGCTGTACTTACCCCTTATATTCAAACACGCTGTACTTACCCCTTATATTCAAACACGCTGTACTTACCCCTTATGTTCAAACACGCTGTACTTACCCCTTATGTTCAAACACGCTGTACTTACCCCTTATGTTCAAACACGCTGTACTTACCCCTTATGTTCAAACACGCTGTACTTACCCCTTATGTTCAAACACGCTGTACTTACCCCTTATATTCAAACACGCTGTACTTACCCCTTATATTCAAACACGCTGTACTTACCCCTTATATTCAAACACGCTGTACTTACCCCTTATGTTCAAACACGCTGTACTTACCCCTTATGTTCAAACACGCTGTACTTACCCCTTATATTTCAAACACGCTGTACTTACCCCTTATGTTCAAACACGCTGTACTTACCCCTTATGTTCAAACACGCTGTACTTACCCCTTATATTCAAACACGCTGTACTTACCCCTTATATTCAAACACGCTGTACTTACCCCTTATGTTCAAACACGCTGTACTTACCCCTTATGTTCAAACACGCTGTACTTACCCCTTATGTTCAAACACGCTGTACTTACCCCTTATGTTCAAACACGCTGTACTTACCCCTTATGTTCAAACACGCTGTACTTACCCCTTATGTTCAAACACGCTGTACTTACCCCTTATGTTCACACATGTTGTACTTACCCCTGTACTTACCCCTTATGTTCAAACACGCTGTACTTACCCCTTATATTCAAACACGCTGTACTTACCCCTTATGTTCAACACTTACACTGTACTTACCCCTTATATTCAAACACGCTGTACTTACCCCTTATGTTCAAACACGCTGTACTTACCCCTTATGTTCAAACACGCTGTACTTACCCCTTATGTTCAAACACGCTGTACTTACCCCTTATGTTCAAACACGCTGTACTTACCCCTTATGTTCAAACACGCTGTACTTACCCCTTATGTTCAAACACGCTGTACTTACCCCTTATGTTCAAACACGCTGTACTTACCCCTTATGTTCAAACACGCTGTACTTACCCCTTATGTTCAAACACGCTGTACTTACCCCTTATGTTCAAACACGCTGTACTTACCCCTTATGTTCAAACACGCTGTACTTACCCCTTATATTCAAACACGCTGTACTTACCCCTTATATTCAAACACGCTGTACTTACCCCTTATATTCAAACACGCTGTACTTACCCCTTATATTCCCGCTTATTATTAAAAACACGCTGTACTTACCCCTTATGTTCAAACACGCTGTACTTACCCCAAACATGTATTTACCCCTTAAAACACGCTGTACTTACCCCTTATATTCAAACACGCTGTACTTACCCCTTATATTCAAACACGCTGTACTTACCCCTTATATTCAAACACGCTGTACTTACCCCTTATATTCAAACACGCTGTACTTACCCCTTATATTCAAAACACGCTGTACTTACCCCTTATATTCAAACACGCTGTACTTACCCCTTATATTCAAACACGCTGTACTTACCCCTTATATTCAAACACGCTGTACTTACCCCTTATGTTCAAACACGCTGTACTTACCCCTTATGTTCAAACACGCTGTACTTACCCCTTATATTCAAACACGCTGTACTTACCCCTTATATTCAAACACGCTGTACTTACCCCTTATATTCAAACACGCTGTACTTACCCCTTATATTCAAACACGCTGTACTTACCCCTTATGTTCAAACACGCTGTACTTACCCCTTATAAACACGCTAACTGTACTTACCCCTTAGGTTCAAACACGCGTGTAAAACACGCTGTACTTACCCTTAGGTATCAAAACACGCTGTACTTAATATTCAAACACGCACTTACCCTGTACTTACCCCTTATATTTTATGTTCAAACAAACACGCTGTACTTACCCCTTATATAGTTCAAACACGCTGTACTGTACTTACCCCTAATGTTAAAACAGCTGTTTGACTTACCCCTGTATAAATATAGGGGTAAAACAGCGTGTTTGAATATAAGGGGTAAGTACAGCGTGTTTGAAACAAGGGGTAAGTACAGGGTAAGTGTCAAATATAAGGGTAAGTACAGGGTATACACAGCGTGTTTGAACATAAGGGGTAAGTACAGTACAGGGGTAAGTAACAGCGTGTTTAACATATAAGGGGTAAGTACAGCGTGTTTGAACATAAGGGGTAAGTACAGCGGTTTGAAGGGGGTAAGTACAGCGTGTTTGAACATAAGGGGTAAGTACAGGGTAAGTGTCTAAATAAGCGGTAAGTACAGGGTAAGTGAATATAAGGGGTAAGTACAGCGTGTTTGAATATAAGGGGTAAGTACAGGGTAAGTGTCTAAATATAAGGGGTAAGTACAGGGTAAGTGTCTATATATATAAGGGGTAAGTGTCTGAATATAAGGGGTAAGTGTCTGAAAATAACGGGTAATTTGAGGGTAAGTGTCTGAATATAAGGGGTAAGTACAGGGTAAGTGTCTGAATATAAGGGGTAAGTACAGGGTAAGTGTCTGAATATAAGGGGTAAGTACAGGGTAAGTGTCTAAATATAAGGGGTAAGTACAGGGTAAGTGTCTAGAATATAAGGGGTAAGTACAGGGTAAGTGTTTCTGAAAAAGTAGTAAGTGTCTATAAGGGGTAATATAAGGGGTAAGTACAGGGTAAGTGTCTGAATATAAGGGGTAAGTACAGGGTAAGTGTCTAAATATAAGGGGTAAGTGTCTGAATATAAGGGGTAAGTACAGGGTAAGTGTCTGAATAAAAGAGGTAGGTACAGGGTAAGTGTCTAAATATTAGGGGTAAGTGTCTGAATATAAGGGGTAAGTACAGGGTAAGTGTCTGAATATAAGGGGTAAGTACAGGGTAAGTGTCTAAATATAAGGGGTAAGTACAGGGTAAGTGTTTGAATATAAGGGGTAAGTACAGGGTAAGTGTCTGAATATAAGGGGTAAGTACAGGGTAAGTGTCTGAATATAAGGGGTAAGTACAGGGTAAGTGTTTGAATATAAGGGGTAAGTACAGGGTAAGTGTCTGAATATAAGGGGTAAGTGTCTGAATATAAGGGGTAAGTACAGGGTAAGTGTCTGAAAATAACGGGTAATATATTACAAGTGTCCTGACGTGATGTCTAGTGTGATGCTGGGGTGAAGTTGGGGTAAGGTTGGGGTGAGGTAGGGGTGATGTTGGGGTGAAGTTGGGGTGAAGTTGGGGTGATGCTGGGGTGAAGTTGGGGTAAGGTTGGGGTGAGGTAGGGGTGATGTTGGGGTGAAGTTGGGGTAAGGTAGGGGTGAGGTAGGGGTGATGTTGGGGTGAAGTTGGGGTAAGGTAGGGGTGAGGTTGGAGTGATGTAGGGGTGATGATTGGGGTGAAGTAGGGGTGATGGTTGGGTTAATGTTGGGGTGAGGTAGGGGTGATGGTTGGGGTGAAGTTGGGGTGATGTAGGGGTAATGTAGGGGTGATGATTGGGGTGAAGTAGGGGTGAGGTAGGTGTGATGGTTGGGGTGAAGTAGGGGTGATGTAGGGGTAATGTAGGGGTGATGATTGGGGTGAAGTAGGGGTGAGGTAGGGGTGATGGTTGGGTTAATGTTGGGGTGAGGTAGGGGTGATGGTTGGCTTAATGTTGGGGTGAGGTAGGGGTGATGGTTGGGTTAATGTTGGGGTGAGGTAGGGGTGATGGTTGGGTTAATGTTGGGGTGAGGTAGGGGTGATGGTTGGGTTAATGTTGGGGTGAGGTAGGGGTGATGGTTGGGGTGAAGTTGGGGTGATGTAGGGGTAATGTAGGGGTAATGATTGGGGTGAAGTAGGGGTGAGGTAGGGGTGATGGTTGGGTTAATGTTGGGGTGAGGTAGGGGGTGGATGGTTGGGTTAATGTTGGGGTGAGGTAGGGGTGATGGTTGGGTTAATGTTGGGGTGAGGTAGGGGTGATGGTTGGGTTAATGTTGGGGTGAGGTAGGGGTGATGGTTGGGTTAATGTTGGGGTGAGGTAGGGGTGATGGTTGGCTTAATGTTGGGGTGAGGTAGGGGTGATGGTTGGGTTAATGTTGGGGTGAAGTAGGGGTGAGGTAGGGGTGATGGTTGGGGTGAAGTAGGGGTGAGGTAGGGGTGAGGTAGGGGTGATGGTTGGGTTAATGTTGGGGTGAGGTAGGGGTGATGGTTGGGTTAATGTTGGGGTGAGGTAGGGGTGATGGTTGGGTTAATGTTGGGGTGAGGTAGGGGTGATGGTTGGGTTAATGTTGGGGTGAGGTAGGGGTGATGGTTGGGTTAATGTTGGGGTGAGGTAGGGGTGATGGTTGGGTTAATGTTGGGGTGAGGTAGGGGTGATGGTTGGGTTAATGTTGGGGTGAGGTAGGGGTGATGGTTGGCTTAATGTTGGGGTGAGGTAGGGGTGATGGTTGGGTTAATGTTGGGGTGAGGTAGGGGTGATGGTTGGGGTGAAGTAGGGGTGAGGTAGGGGTGATGGTTGGGTTAATGTTGGGGTGAGGTAGGGGTGATGGTTGGGGTTAATGTTGGGGTGAGGTAGGGGTGATGGTTGGGTTAATGTTGGGGTGAGGTAGGGGTGATGGTTGGGTTAATGTTGGGGTGAGGTAGGGGTGATGGTTGGGTTAATGTTGGGGTGAGGTAGGGGTGATGGTTGGCTTAATGTTGGGGTGAGGTAGGGGTGATGGTTGGGTTAATGTTGGGGTGAGGTAGGGGTGATGGTTGGGTTAATGTTGGGGTGAGGTAGGGGTGATGGTTGGCTTAATGTTGGGGTGAGGTAGGGGTGATGGTTGGGTTAATGTTGGGGTGAAGTAGGGGTGAGGTAGGGGTGATGGTTGGGGTGAAGTAGGGGTGATGGTTGGGTTAATGTTGGGGTGAAGTAGGGGTGAGGTAGGGGTGATGGTTGGGGTGAAGTTGGGGTGATGTAGGGGTAATGTAGGGGTGATGATTGGGGTGAAGTTGGGGTGATGTAGGGGTAATGTAGGGGTAATGTTGGGGTGAAGTTGGGGTAAGGTAGGGGTAATGTTGGGGTGAGGTAAAGGTGAGGTAGGGGTGATGGTTGGGTTAATGTTGGGGTGAGGTAGGGGTGATGGTTGGGTTAATGTTGGGGTGAGGTAGGGGTGATGGTTGGGTTAATGTTGGGGTGAGGTAGGAGTAAGGTGGGGGTAATGTTGGAGTGATGTAGGGGTGATGGTTGGGTTAATGTTGGGGTGAGGTAGGGGTGATGGTTGGGTTAATGTTGGGGTGAGGTAGGGGTGATGGTTGGGTTAATGTTGGGGTGAGGTAGGGGTGATGGTTGGGTTAATGTTGGGGTGAGGTAGGGGTGATGGTTGGGTTAATGTTGGGGTGAGGTAGGAGTAAGGTGGGGGTAATGTTGGAGTGATGTAGGGGTGATGGTTGGGTTAATGTTGGGGTGAGGTAGGGGTGATGGTTGGGTTAATGTTGGGGTGAGGTAGGGGTGATGGTTGGGTTAATGTTGGGGTGAGGTAGGGGTGATGGTTGGGTTAATGTTGGGGTGAGGTAGGGGTGATGGTTGGGGTGAAGTAGGGCTGAGGGTCCGGGGCCCTGCTCATGGGTCCACAGTGGCAGCATCAGGAGGACCTGGGATTTAGATTTAGACCGAGGGCCGAACACAACGCTGAGGTTGCCACGCCTCTGAAAATCACTTATTTAGTTTAAAAGCCTGCAGTAAGTTCATACGGAACGCGCAGAACCCGCCGGCCCGGGGCAACCAACGGGGGCGCTATTTAAGTGTTTGGAGTCAGATGATGTTACTCATTTGACCCACATTACTTGCACTACTCCGTCGTGAACGTGGGGGGTCACGGCTCGGGGGGTGGGGGGTGGGGGGGGCAGTGGCGCAGCATCAATCAAATCATATTGTACACTTTGGAGGAACGCTTTGGAAAGCGAACGTTCTCTAAACAGAACAGAAACCAGACTGAAGTCATAAAACGTCCGTCATGTTTACACAGGACTGCCGGAGACCGTCTGATGTCCAGACGTTCCACTCGCCGACCGGCTCGGCAAACACACACGCCCCGGGTCTGGGGTAAGGGCAGTGTGTACACCATCCATCCATCCATCCATCCATCCTTACGCTTTATCCTATATAAGGGTCGCGTGGGGGGGGGGGTTCCCCATGCTCATCCAGGGGAGAACATTTCGGGCACCCAGGACAGGGCGCCAATCTATCACTGGACACACACTCACTCACACAGACACACTCTATATGGGGCAATTCGGAGAATTTAATTGGTATTGATTCATGTGTTTGGACTGTGGGAGGAAGCCAGTGAATCCGGAGGAAACCCACGCGGACACGGGGAGAACATGGAAACTCCACCCAGAGCGCTGAGAGGAGAACATGCTAACCACCAAGCCACTGTGCCACCTGTCTATTGCAGTTGTTATCCATCCATCCATTTATCTTCCGCTTTTTCCTATATTAGGGTCGTGGTGGGGTTCCCCATGCCCATCCAGGGGAGAACGTTTCGGGCGCTGGGCAGATACACCCAGGACAGGACGCCAATCCATCACTGGACACACACTCAATCACACAGACACACTCTATATGGGGCAATTTGGAGAATTTAATTGACCTTGATCCATGTTTTTGGACTCTGGGAGGAAAGCGGAGAGACTTGGAGGAAACCCACACGGACGCTGGGAGAACATGGAAACTCCACCCAGATGGGGATTCGAACCGGGAATCCCCAGCACTGAGAGGAGAACATGCTAAACCACTAAGCCACCTGTGTGTACACCCGCTGAGAATGAAAAGGCGGACTGCAGCGTGATTCGGGTGGAGTGGGAGATCCAGGGTTTCAGAGTGATGAGATTCACACCAACCATCATGATGAGGCGGGGGGGGGGGAGTGGGGGAGAGTGGGGGAGAGTGGGGGGGAGTGGGGGGGAGGGCGGGGCACTTACAGTTTTCGTCCTGAGCGATGCACTGCAGCGGGATGCCAAAGAAGGAGGTGTAGCTGTCGTTGTACCAGACCAGGAGCTCTGTTCCGCGCGGGATGTCCATACAGGCTCGGTAGAAAATACACGATCTGAAAATATCATTCCACAGCTTACAACCATGACAAGGTTCGGTCCGAGCGTCCGGCTGAGCGGCTGAGCGGCTGAGGCTCTGTGGGTCCGAGTGATGGAGTGATGATGCTGAGGCTGCTGAGCTTTCAGCATCAACTCTGAACCATCTCAACCATCAACCATCACACGCTTCACACGTTTATTATTCATTCATCCATTATCTCCCGCTTTATCCTCTATTAGGGTCGCAGGGGGGGGGTTCCCCATGCCCATCCAAGGGAGAACGTTTCGGGCTCTGGGCAGATAGACCCAGGACAGGACGCCAATCTAGACACACACTCACTCACACAGACACACTCTATATGGGGCAATTTGGAGAACTCAATTGACTTGATCCATGTTTTTGGACTGTGGGAGGAAACCGGAGAACCCGGAGGAAACCCACGCGGACACGGGGAGAACATGGAAACTCCACCCAGATTGGGGTTCGAACCGGGAATCCCAAGTGCTGAGAGGAGAACATGCTAAACCACTAAGCCACCGTGCTGCCCTTCATTTATTCATTCATTCATTCATTATCTTCCGCTTTATCCTCTATTAGGGTCGCGGTGGGGTTCTCCATGCCCATCCAGGGGAGAACGTCTTGGGCGCTGGGCAGATAGACCCAGGACAGGACGCCAATCTAGACACACACTCACTCACACAGACACACTCTATATGGGGCAATTTGGAGAACTCAATTGACTTGATCCATGTTTTTGGACTGTGGGAGGAAACCGGAGAACCCGGAGGAAACCCACGCGGACACGGGGCGAACATGGAAACTCCACCCAGATGGGGATTCGTACCGGGAATCCCTAGTGCTGAGAGGAGAACATGCTAAACCACTAAGCCACCGTGCCGCCCTTCATTTATTCATTCATTCATTCATTCATTATCTCCCGCTTTATCCTCTATTAGGGTCGCGGTGGGGTTCTCCATGCCCATCCAGGGGAGAACGTCTCGGGCGCTGGGCAGATAGACCCAGGACAGGGTGCCAATCTATCACTGGGCACACACTCACACACACACACTCTATATGGGGCAATTTGGAGAACTCAATTGACTTGATCCATGTTTTTGGACTGTGGGAGGAAACCGGAGAACCCGGAGGAAACCCACGCAGACAAGGGGAGAACATGGAAACTCCGCCCAGATTGGGATTTAAACCAGGAATCCCTAGTGCTGAGAGGAGAACATGCTAAACTAATAAACCACCGTGCCGCCCACACGTTTATTAATTATTATTAATTAGTAATTCACATGCTTTATATACATTGTGAACCTCAAAGGCACACACTGGCCATTTTATTAGATACACGGGCTTGTCCGCTGCATCACCTCCACTGACCATATACATGAACCATAGTTTTACACTCTGTAGTCCTTCTGTCTCTTATTTACTGTTTTGTAAAAACTACAACCACAGGGGTAAAAAAAAAAAGCGACCAGAATAAACTAAGGGGTAAGTACAAGGTCTTGAGTGTCTTAAACTGAAGGGGGCAAATGAATAAATAAGGGGTAATTGCAGCGTGTCTGATAATAAGAGGCCATAATAAATTAATAAATGAAAATAAAGTACAGGGTCAATATATTAAAATAACAGGTCATAATAAATAAAATATATAATAAATAAATAAATAGAGGGTATGTACAGGGTAAGTGTCTTAAACTAAGAGGGGCAAATGAATAAATAAGGGGTAATTGCAAAGCGTCTGAAAATAAGAGGCCATAATAAATTAATAAATAAGAATTAAGTACAGGGTCAATATATTAAAATAACCGGTCATAATAAATAAAATATATAATAAATTAATAAATAATCAAATAGGGGGTATGTACAGGGTAAGTGTCTTAAAATAAGAGGGTAAAATAAATAAATAAGGGGTAATTGCAAAGCGTCTGAAAATAAGAGGCGCTTAAATAAGAATTAATAAATGAAAATAAAGTACAGGGTCAATATATTAAAATAACGGGTCATAATAAATAAAATATATAATAAATAAATAAATAGAGGGTATGTACAGGGTAAGTGTCTTAAACTAAGAGGGGCAAATGAATAAATAAGGGGTAATTGCAAAGCGTCTGAAAATAAGAAGCCATAATAAATTAATAAATAAGAATTAAGTAGAGGGTCAATATATTAAAATAACCGGTCATAATAAATAAAATATATAATAAATTAATAAATAATCAAATAGGGGGTATGTACAGAGTAAGTGTCTTAAAATAAGAGGGGCAAATGAATAAATAAGGGGTAATTGCAAAGCGTCTGAAAATAAGAGGCCATAATAAATTAATAAATGAAAATAAAGTACAGGGTCAATATATTAAAATAACGGGTCATAATAAATAAAATATATAATAAATAAATAAATAAATAGAGGGTATGTACAGGGTAAGTGTCTTAAAATAAGAGGGCAAAATAAATAAATAAGGGGTAATTGCAGAGCGTCTGACAATAAGAGGCCATAATAAAATAATAAATAAGAATAAAGTAGAGGGTCAATATATTAAAATAACCGGTCATAATAAATAAAATATATAATAAATAAATAAATAAATAGGGGGTATGTACAGGGTAAGTGTCTGAAGATAAGGGATCGTTACAAATAAAAAGGGGGAATGAACAGGGTAAGTGTTTAAAAAGGGGGCATTATAAATAAATTAATTAATGAATTAATTAATATGAAGTAAGTACAGAGTAAGTGTTTTAAAATAAAGGGGCATAATAAAAAATTGTTGGGTTTTGTACAGAGTACGTTTTGAAAATAAGGCAAAATAAATGAATTAGGGGTAAGTACAGGGTAAGTGTCTGAAGATAAGAGGTAAAGAAAAGGGGGGGGGGGGGGTAAGTACAGGGTAAGTGTCTAAAATAAGTATGTATGTAGAGAAACAGAGCAGTCTAACACACCAACACCATGTCAGTGATACTGCAGTCTTAACACCCATCTACCCCTCTAATACACCCAGCGCTGTGGGGGTCCTGATGATTAGAGACCATAATAAAGAAAACCGAGACATACAGATGGACTACAGAATGGAACCGTGGAACTAGAACGTCCATCCGTATGGTCAGTGGAGCTGATAACGAGGTCCAACACACACCGCAGAGAGAGAGACGCTGACCGGGGAACTTTATTAATTCCTTTCCCCAAAAACACCGAAATGAAATAAGGACCACGTTTAGGAATAAAACACAGTTCATGACGCATGAGAAGAAGAAACTGCGCAGTACAAGCAATAAAAAAAAAAAAAAAAAAACTGAAAGGAAAACACTAAAGCATGTATTTTATACCCCTGTAAGCAGTTCATCTCTCAGTTTGGCTTCACTTAACATAAACACTGCTGCACACAAATAAATGTACTCGCACTAAATGACTCGGCTGGCCGCTGAAAGAGGGCTGTTTTCGGAGCGATGGGTGGTCCCGCACGGCCCAAGTGTAAACCAACAGCCCCGCTTACAACGCTGCCGTCACTTACGAAACGTGCACGGACCTCTGCACCAGCCGGGCACATCAAAGGCCATTTCCCCCCCCTCCATCTTGCACAGCGTTTCCAGCACTGACATGTATTTAGTATTGTGGTTGGATGAGTCATAAAGACAACGGTGGGGTGTCCCCAGAGCGGGCGAAATTAAGCACATGCCAGTGGTCATCATTGTCAGGGCAAAAGCAAAACAGTCGGCTCGGGGCTGATCAATCACGGGGCGCTTTGAAGAGAATTCCATTTCGATATTGCGAATCATAACAGAGCGCACAACTCGATCCAGCTGACGGAGCGAGGACGTTCCACCGTTACCGTGGCATGTGCGGGCTCTTGGGCGGGGGCCCCGGCCGTCGGGCCTCGCGCCTCGTCTCTGACATGCTCAGAGTAATGGTTTTCAGAGGGTACCTACACCGAATGGTGGGAGCGCACGGTGGGGGACAGGAGGCTTGAGTACACACTTGAACCACTCCGGGGGGGACGGGGGGGGGGGACAGTGTGTAGCTGAAGCCTCTGATCTGATGATTAGAGTTTAGAAGAATAACTCCACCTCAGGGCCTCGGGCGTCTCTCCGACACTACACAGTCGCCGGGGCTCAGATAGCGGTAAATGCACAGGGGTCAGCCGCAGCTTACTTATCCATAACAACGCAGAGCCGCGGCGTACTCCGCTCCCATTGGCTCGGTTCTGCTCGGTTCTGCTCGGTTCTGGAGTTGAGCTCTACAGCTGCCATTCTTCAGAATTAATCTGATTTGCAGAGAAAGTCTGTTTACTGGATTGTACAGTTAGATTTAGACCATGTTGCCAAAGTTGACTTTCTTTAAAATGAGAAATGAATCTAGTTGTTTATGGGGGAATCGTAGAAATTGTGGCAACCTGTTTATGGTAGTTGCATCAACTGCTGTTTATGAGGAACCATTGGTAACGAGGGATTATGTGGCAACCATCGATTGTAGTAGATTTTGCAAACCGATGTTTATTAGGGCGGCACGGTGGCTTAGTGGTTGGCACGTTCGCCTCTCAGCAGGTGGGGTTTCCATGTTCTCCCCGTGTCTGCGTGGGTTTCCTCCGGGTTCTCCGGTTTCCTCCCACAGTCCAAAAACATGGATCAAGTCAATTGAATTCTCCAAATTGCCCCATATAGAGTGTGTCTGTGTGAGTGAGTGTGTGCCCAGCGATGGATTGGCGCCCTGTCCTGGGTGTATCTGCCCAGCGCCCGAGACGTTCTCCCCTGGATGGGCATGGGGAACCCCACCGCGACTCTAATAGAGGATAAAGCGGGAGATAATGATTGAAAGGATGTTTATTAGGGATCATAGTAGTTGGGGCAACCTATTTTTGAGAAGTTATAGAGGTTGTGGCAACCGTTGTTAATGAGGGATAATAGTTGTCACAAGCTTGGGTAATGATGAATTATTGTAATTGTCGTAACATGTTTTGTAAGGAGGGCGGCACGGTGGCTTAGTGGTTGGCACGTTCGCCTCTCAGCAGGTGGGGTTTCCATGTGCTCCCCGTGTCCGCGTGGGTTTCCTCCAGGTTCTCCGGTTTCCTCCCACAGTCCAAAAACATGGATCAAGTCAATTGAGTTCTCCAAAATGCCCCATATAGAGTGTGTCTGTGTGAGTGAGTGTGTGCCCAGCGATGGATTGGCGTCCTGTCCTGGGTGTATCTGCCCAGCGCCCGAAACGTTCTCCCCTGGATGGGCATGGGGAACCCTCCGCTACCCTAATATAGGATAAAGCGGAAGATAATGGATGGATGGAATTTTGTAAGGAATTATATTGGTTATGGCAACCATTGTTTATGAGGGATTATAGTATTTGTGGCAACCTGTTTATAAGGGTTATAGAGGTCATGGCAACCATCGTTAACAATGAATAATAGTAGTTATTGCAACGTGGTTATAGTAGTTGTGGCAACCATTAATTAAGTTTGTGAGAACAGCGTGACTGTGCCTCAGTACACAAAGCGAGATGCATAAAGTCACATTTGATTGAGATGGTGTGGAAGAACCCTCACACCACAAAACACCAATGGGATGAATGGGAACGACGACTACGAATCAGAGCTTCTCATCATTATCGCGACGTATAAGAGGTTTTAATACCTGTACTGAACCACCGTCATGTTCTGTTCCCCACAATGTCGGGCGCAGCGGATGTACCTCATCCAGCTCGACTTGCTGGGGTCGTTGCCGTCGATAAAGTGCTGTAACGTTCCCTCGTGGTCGTAGATCTGAAACCAAACCACTGCAGTTAGAACCCATACGTTCTGTTGATGCCACCTCCTTTACTCCACTGACTTTACACATGGACCTTGTAGTTCTAATCACAGATTGTAGTCCATCTGTTCCTCTAATGGTCAGGTATTTTGTGGGGAGAACATTTCGGGCGTTGGGCAGATAGACCCAGGACAGGACGCCAATCCATCGCTGGGCACACACTCACTCACACAGACACACTATATGGGGCAATTTGGAGAATTCAGTTGAATTGATCCATGTTTTTGGACTGTGGGAGGAAACCGGAGAACCCGGAGGAAACCCACACGGACACGGGGAGAACATGGAAACTCCACCCAGATTGGGATTCGAACCGGGAATCCCCAGCGCTGAGAGGAGAACATGCTAAACCACTAAAGCCACCGTGGAGCAATAATACTAATAATAATAATAATAATAATAATAATAATAATAATAGCGGCACAGTGGGTTAGTGGTTTAGCACGTTCTCCTCTCAGCGCTGGGGATTCCCGGTTCGAATCCCCATCTGGGTGGAGTTTCCATGTTCTCCCCGTGTCCGTGTAGGTTTCCTCCGGGTTCTCCGGTTTCCTCCCACAGTCCAAAAACATGGATCAAGTCAATTGAGTTCTCCAAATTGCCCCATAGAGAGTGTGTCTGTGTGAGTGAGTGTGTGCCCAGCGATAGATTGGCGTCCTGTCCTGGGTGTATCTGCCCAACGCCCGAAACGTTCTCCCCTGGATGGGCATGGGGAACCCCCCCGCAACCCTAATATAGGATAAAGCGGGAGATAATGAATGAATGAATGAATAATAATAATAATAATAATAATAATAATAATAAAAAACAATCATGAGTCTGGTTCTATGGTCCAACATCGGTGTCTGACCTTTCAAATGACCCCCACAGACACCCTCATCTTGTAGAAGGACTACCCGGAGGAGTGTAAGCCGCAGAGTGGAGACCAGCTTGGTATGCGTCATGTCCTAAAGCTCCTCCAGGCTTAAAATGTAGACGTCCCAACACTTTTGTTCATCCTTCATTAATCTGCCATCATCATGAACTTTGGTAGCAGGTCTGAATTATTCTTCCATTTCAAAGCCCAGCATGCGGATGCCGTTGGTGTTTCCATCCGCATCCCCCTCAGCACCCACGCCCCCCCAGCATGCCGTCATCCCCCCCGCAGGAGGACGCCATCCCCGCCGCCGTTACTGAAGCAGGGCAGGATGAATAGGATTCGGAGACCTTTCTGACCGCGACCGACTCGCTTACGACGGGTTTGTCTGCACTCGCTTCCCCCTTTTTCTTTCTTATCCCCGTGGCTTTTTACTGAACCTCCACCGCCTCTGACAGCATGATAGAATACTTGGACACTGCGTACAGCGAAGCAGTTTGTTACACAAGCCCTCAGACCAACCTCAGAAGCAGCTGCTTCACCAGAAAGAAAAAAAAAAAAACGAGGGGGACTCATTATTCAGTAAAAATAAGAATTACAACCAAAGAAAACAAAGCGAGTCGTAAGATTATAATGAAAAAAAAAAAAAAAAAAACACAAACATTGGCCTCGCGGAAACCCAGTTCACATAGCAACCTCGTTACGGCATTTGGCATTATGGCATTAGTGGGAATCATTCATTCATTCATTATCTCCCGCTTTATTAGGGTCGCGGTGGGGTTCCCCATGCCCATCCAGGGGAGAACGTTTCGGGCGCTGGGCAGATACACCCAGGACAGGACGCCAATCCATCGCTGGGCACACACTCACAAACACAGACACACTCTATATGGGGCAATTTGGAGAATTCAATTGACTTGATCCATGTTTTTGGACTGTGGGAGAAAACCGGAGAACCTGGAGAAAACCCATGCAGACACGGGGAGAACATGGAAACTCCACTCAGATTGGGATTCGAACCGGGAATCCATAGTGCTGAGAGGAGAACATGCTAAACCACTAAGCCACCGTGCCGCCTAGTGGGAATCACAGGAAGGAAAATAAACCTATAAGAGCTTATTAATAATCTATATTTTAAACATTCATTCATTCATTATCTTCCGCTTTTATCCTATATTGGATGGCTTGGTGGTTAGCACGTTCTCCTCTCAGCACTAGGGCGATTCCCGGTTCGAATCCCCATCTGGGTGGAGTTTCCATGTTCTCCCCGTGTCCACGTGGGTTTCCTCCGGGTTCTCCGGTTTCCTCCCACAGTCCAAAAACATGGATCAAGCCAATTGAATTCTCAAAATTGCCCCATATAGAGTGTGTCTGTGTTTGTGAGTGTGTGCCCAGCGATGGATTGGTGCCCTGTCCTGGGTGTATCTGCCCAACGCCCGAAACGTTCTCTCCCCTGGATGGGCATGGGGAACCCCACCGCAACCCTAATAGAGGATAAAGCGGGAGATAATGAATGAATGAATGAATTTATCCTATATTAGGATCGCGGGGGGGGGGGGGGGGGGCGGTGTTTCCCATGCCCATCCAGGGGGGAACGTTTCGGGCGCTGGGCAGATACATCGCAAATCTATCACTGGGCACACACTCACAAACACAAACAGACTCTATATGGGGCAATTTGGAAAACTCAATTGACTTGATCCATGTTTTTGGACTGTGGGAGGAAACCGGAGAACCCGGAGGAAACCCACACGGACACGGGGAGAACATGGAAACTCCAACCAGATGGGGATTCGAACCGGGAATCCCTAGCGCTGAGAGGAGAACATGCTAAACCACTAAGCCACCGTGCCGCCCACCCCCTCCCCCCCCCAGTCTCAAAAACATCCCACCTGTACCGCCCCCCCCCCCAATAAACGTATTCCTTACATGTCATCCCTGACACTCCACCCTGCTGGTTTCACTCCCCTCTCCACCTCTCCAACACGTTCTCCATCTTGTTCTTCACTCAACCCCTTGCGGCGCCCCCTATCTGCCAGCCTCTCTCTCATTCACACACCTCCTGCTAACCTCCACCCCCCCCCCTCTTCCCTCCAACCCAAATCAAAAGCATTCACATCTGAAGTATGAAGAAGAAGCCCAAAGAAATGAGAATGCTTTTAATTTCAACTGACGGAGGAAAAAAAACGAGAAAAAAAAAAAAAAAAAAAAAAAAACCAACGTGATTATTTTGTTTGTACAGCGTCTATTCACTCGCCTCCGAGATCGCGGGGAAGGGGTGGAGGGGTGGGGGTGGGGGGGCGGCTCTTGATTTTCTGGGCCCCGTCTCCTTCCCTCGCTCGGCGGAGCGGTGTAACTCAAGCAGACACATTGTTTCACTCGCAAAAAATGTTTGTGAAGCGGATTGTTTATATGGTGGTCTTACTTCATGGCATTAAAAGATTATTTGTGCGAGGCATTGCGTTTCACAGTTGAATGTAATATGTTCATCTGGGATTCATCAGAACGTAAAAACTGCGCCTGGGTCCCCGAAAAAACAAATTAAAAATACAAAAAAAAAAAAATACAAAAAAAAAAAAAAAAAGGGCGAACAAGATCCCTGTGGAAACCCACGCCTCACTCCTCACGCATCCCCATCCACAATGCACCGGCGGTCCAGCGCCGGGTCGCCGTGTGATTCCTCAATCCGTTAATCCCAGAGGGGCCTGCTGCCTTCACGTGTTGATCTGAGGGGCGATGGGGGGGGCGGTTGTGCTGTGGGGGCGTAATGTACGGCGAATTGGAGTGGAAAACCCACTTTGATTGATAGCTCGGCTTCTCTAATGCACTCAGCGAGTAAGAATTACTGTAAATTACTGTAAATGTTCCGAAAAAAAAAAAAAAAAAAAAGAGGCGATTTATGTCCTCTCCGGCCCTCGTGTAGGCCCGGGCCATACACTAAGCAATACTCTAATTACGCGGCTGCCGCTAACTACCTCCACCGATGGACGAGAGTCAATCGGCAACGCGAGAGCTGTAGATAAAACGCCGTCAGAGAAGTCGCCATGGGTCGGCTTGTCCAGGCTTCGTTCGCGATGTCACGGTTTCAGATTATATTTGACCTTGGCGCGTCACTTGATGCTAAACAACCCCCGCCGTAGTGACATCTCACTCTATGGAGGGGATTTGGCTGGCTGCAGAGGTGAGACCTGTCGATACCTTTGCGCCGATGTGTCCGTAACCCGGGAAGCGATCGATGCTCCAATGATTACAAGAATCAGATAAATTGTCCGATGCACTAATATCTTTTTACAGGATGTTAATTGTTACACGGCGCAGGGTGCGGCTGCTAACGATCACTTACACACTCGCGTTTGGTGATCTGAGATCTGAACGACTGAAGGGGATGAGGGGAAGGCACCACGTCCCGGCGACGGAAGGGGAATTCCAGCCGCCGAGCGAGGCCCAAGGCTTCCTGTCACTTACTGCGCCCCGATTGGACGCCGCTGTAAATCTTCGCCGGTAGAGTCGGGCCCTGACACCCAGCCAGACCCGCCGGCCGGTCGCTTGACCCCCTGCCCTTATTATAGCCAGTAAATCCCAGCCCCGGCAGCCATGAGGTTCCGATTGGAGAGAACGTGGGCTCCCAGCGGCGCGGAGACCGGGAGCATGGAAACACTTTGGGTAATGGAACTGGCATCCCTTATCTGAGGAAACACTTAGTGGACATAGGCACGTAAATGGCATTGCTGAGAGGGGACGCAATGCGCCTGCGATAGCGTGATGCTGTTATCTGTTCGTGGAAACACCTTCGGGTTGGTGTTTACCTCGCGGCTCTGGTCCCATTAAGCGGGGCGGCTTGAGAAGCGGGACTTCCATCGGGGGTTTGTGGAGGGCCAGTCGATAACCAGGCAATTGTTTGCTCACAGAACTCACATTTTCCTGAAGTTGGAACTCATGAAGGCGTTCAAAAAGAAACAAAGAGCTCGGTTTTGGTTCTAATCTCTTATTGTTTGGTGCTTATAATCAGTAAATCGGTCTGGACAGGTCTGACTTTGTAAAAGAACAAAGCTTCTGCATTGTGTTGTTCTCATTTGTAAGTCACTTTGGATGAAAGTGGCTGCTGAACGACTTAATGTACAAATCGGATTCCTGAGATCCACACAGGACAAAGGTATTGGAAAACCTACTTATTCCACCTTTGACATCCATCCATTCATTATCTTCCACTTTATCCTATACTGGGGTCGTGGGTAAGGGTTTCCCATGCCCATCCAGGGGAGAACTTTTTGGGCACTGGGCAGATACACCCAGGACAGGGTGCCAATCTATCGCTGGGCACTCACTCACTCACTCACTCACTCACAGAGACACACTCTATATGGGGCAATTTGGAGAACTCAATTGACTTGATCCATGTTTTTGGACTGTGGGAGGAAACCGGAGAACCCGGAGGAAACCCACGCGGACACGGGGAGGACATGGAAACTCCACCCAGATTGAGATTCAAACCGGGAATCCCTAGAGCTGAGAGGAGAACATGCTAAACCACATAGCCACCGTGCCGCCCACCTCTATGACATTCTATTTGAAATAAGTCATTTGGGGAGGGGGTCGTTCTGTTTCTGTTATGGATGGGGATGAGGACTCTTCCTCACCAAACTCTCCCAACCAAACTTTAAAGACTGCACAGAAACGGGCCTTCCCCAAACTGTTCCCACATGCATGCACGGTCAGGGGCTTACATCTACACCCTCGTAGCAATAGGACCGAATTAAACAGCTAATTCTATAACAAGGTGGTTATAGAGGTGTGTCCCAGTACTTTTGCCCAAGTTCTGGACGTGCGATTCACATCATCAGCAACTCAGCATCAGGACGCAGCAGGACAACGTTCACCAAAATAAATCCACCTGTTTTTTAACGCTCATCTGATGATTTTGAGATCCGCTGATGAGAAGGAAGGCCTTTAACGACGAGTGTTTAACGTTCACGTCCAGAGAAATTCAGTCTCCATCGTTCTGTCATTAAGATGCGAAAATGAGCCGTAAAGCAGGAGGGAAACCGAGCAGATAATAACAAATTATCGAGTCAGTTAACCACTATTAAACACCCCACACCCACCACCCAACCACCCACCCCTTTCTCATTCTCTCTCTCTCTAACACACACACACACACACATTATGGAAAACAGAAAACAAAAATAATTATTCTGGCCTGTGGCCTCGGCCCTTTATTATTCCTCCAGAACCCCCACCGGTGCCTGACAGCGATGACATCATCGTGGGCCGAGGCCTTCACACGTTGATAGCTCATACAAGGGCATGTGCCGCTGAACCTCTGACCACCAGTAGAAAATATTATTCCTATCAGCGACTCCCTCCGCACCTGGCAAACACCAGCCCCAGTCTCTCCAAGTCTTCACGCCGCTCTGTATTTATGTCTTATTAAAAATAGCTATTTCCAAATATTAATCTAACCTCTTGGCATCTCTATAGTTCTGCATCGTGTTGCTATAAGAATGCAGATCGGAGCATTTGTGGCTCTGACACGGTCGCATGTTTCTTTTAAAAATAGAAGACCTGCTTTCTGCCTAAATCTGAGAATAAAGTGCAATTTCCACGTTACAGTGTATATACCACCATCATATACTGTACATATACTGAGTTCACCATCATATACTGTACATATACTGAGTTCACCATCATATACTGTACATATACTGAGTTCACCATCATATACTGTACATATACTAAGTTCACCATCATATACTGTACATATACTGAGTTCACCATCACGCTCACCAGCTGATATGGTAGTGATCTGGAGGTTAAAAATAATAGAGGATCCTCACTAAACATGATAAATAAATGGTCTGGGGGAAACAAAGTGGAGTGAGAAATATGAGCTATGAATATATTATTATATTATCTTATAAATAAGAAATGACCAGGATGTAATTTATATAGATATATGTGTAAGTAGGTATGTATTTTGGAAGATAGATAGATACACACACACACACACACATATATACACACACTATATATATAATATATATATATATATATATATATATATATATATATATATATATATATATATATATATATATATATATATATGTATATAAATATGCCCAGTGATAGATGTCCTGTCCTGGGTGTATATATATATATCCCCGCGACCCTAATATAGTATAATATATATATATATCAATCAAGCTTCTGCCTAAAAAAATAAAAAAGGGAAACAGACTTTATAATCTCTTTAGGAGTTTTCATCTACGTCTTATAAACTCACACGCTCATCAAATACTCAACGTATTCATATGCCACATATTAATGGTTATGACGACCGCTGTGAGTAATCACATAGACCTGTCTCTGATTGGTACAGACAACAATATAGAGAAAATAAAGCTACAGACAGAATGGCATACAATATATTTATATAAGATATATAGAAATGGTTATTTAAGTTGAGCTTTTAAGATAAGAGCCTCACTGTTGGATAAGGTTCAAATCAGGGGTCCGTACTGAACAGTCAAGTTCCTCCACCCCAGCCATGACTTTATGGACCCCGCTTGGAACAAAAACCAAGGCCTTCCCCAAAGTGTTTCCCACGAAGTTACACAGTGCTTGATTCGATCCTGTATCTGAATAAAACCACTGATTCAGAGGCTTGTCCCAATCATTTTGTCTACACAGTGCATTTAGATGCGATGCAGTAAAACAGAAGCGTATCTTTATTCTAACAACATGAGCTGAATATTAAAGCATCGTCCGTCTTTCCTTCAGCTTTTTTTTTTTCCACGATGTTGAGAAATGCTCGTATGCCTTCACCACCATCAATAAAATATAATCTGTCAGATTATTGTTAGTGCTGTGAGGAGCGAGCAGAAGATCCCGAGTGCATATAAAGGGAGATTAAATAGAGTTCTGAGTACTTTATGAAATATCACCTCAGAGTGAAGCGCCGAGAGGAGAGTGCATGTCCACAGTGACTGTGAATGTAATAACCTGACAAATAGACTACTTTTCAGCAAATGAATCAAAAACACGACTTTGGCTTTTCCACTGCAGGGATATCTGCTCTCATCCACGCTGCCAAACATCACCACGCCAACATTTCTCCTGTCTTTTCTAACAACGGCCCTATTGAACGTCGCTGCTTTATTTAGCCTGGTTCAGCTTTCCCCCCCCCCCCCCCCCCCCTTTAAACATGTTGGAATTTTTACAGCTCTCTCTGACCGAGCAAGTGTTTAACATGGCGTCACGCAAAACATATATATAACCAGTAATGGTGCGCCGTTCTGTCTGTGTGGGCCTCTGCAGCAGCAGCAGCAGCCTGGATTTGTAGGGAGCGCCGTGCCAAACACAAAACACTCGGTCCCGCACTGAACTCCCAAAAGCCGGCTCCTCGGAGCTGCTGGCTGGTTATTAGCAGCACCACAGACCTGCTGACTTGATGAGAGGACGTGTTGCTCAGTAATAAGACTTGGATTTGGCTTTTTAAGGTGAGAGACGTCAAAACATCAAGTGCAGTATGTCTCCAGTGTGAACTGCTTATCAGATTGCCCATGTCTAGGGGTTTTGACAGGTTTAGCAGCCTTTTTTGAAATCTTCAAACCCGCTTCCTGAGCTCACAGAACACAACTATCTTAACAGTGTCATTGCTATAGGCCTTATATATATATTATATAATATATATATATATTCATTTATTCATTCATTCATTCATTATCTTCTGCTTTATCCTCTATTAGGGTCGCAGTTGTGTTCCCCATGCCCATACAGGGGAGAACGTTTCGGGCGCTGGGCAGATATACATACACACCCACATACAGGGCGGCAATCTATCTGGGCATACATACATACACATATATATATATCATACACCCACACATATATATATATATATATATATATATATATATATATATATATATATATATATATATATATACACACACACATATATACATACATATACACACACACACACACACACACACACACACACACACACACACACATGTCTACGGGCCTGGGTTTGAAACCTGAACTGGAGCCCCTTTTTATGGGAAGGTAGAATATATTTAGCCACATCTATGATAATAATAAAAAAGAAATAATACAATTTTGCCTAATTTAATTTTATAAGACGATGACGTGGATAAATGATGATATACAATAGTGCTTTATATATATATATATATATATATATATATATATATATATATATATATATTATATATATATTTTTTTTTTTTTTTTTTTTTTTTTTTTTTTTTTTCAATGGACAAATTTAATAAATAATGCAGCAAACCATCAAAGGAAGTAAAATGCCGAACTGACCTCCCATAAGTGTCTTGAGTTCCGTAAAACGCCCGAATGCACCTTCTCCAGATGCAGCGCGACCCCTTGGAAGGGTCCGATCCACGTCCCCTGCGGGATGCGCTGCGCGGCGCAGATGCCGTACCCCAGGCCGGGGACGGTGCTGGTGCAGAGGCACACCTCGCGGGGCAGGTCGCGCAGCCACTCGGGCACCTCGGGGGGAGGCACCGCGCTGGAGGCGCTGCTCGTCCCGACCAGGCGGCGCAGGGAGTGCAGGGGGCCGTGCATGGGGCACTCACCGTTCCGGTTATCCGCACACATGTCACAGCCTGCGGGGAGGGACAGCGCGAGAGGGGGTTAGTCTCCCAAATCCAAATGCCAACAGAGGAGATACCAGAAGCGACAAATAAATCACAGTGGGTCCGTGGTCACCTCCTCGTTTGTTTGTTTTTTTTTTTTTTTGGGGGGGGGAGGTTACATCTTACATCTTTAACATCTGAGAGGCGCTAATAATATTAGAATCATGATAATAATAATAATAATAATAATAATAATAATAATAATAATAATAATAATAATAATAATAAGCCTGTCAATAAAACGGAAATGTGCAGCTTGTTCAAATTATTCTAAGGTGCAATTAAAAAACATTTTTTCTAAAAAAAAAATAAAATAAAAATAAAAATACAATGCATTATATTTATTGTCCATCCATCCATTATCTTCCTCTTTATCCTCTACTAGGGTCATGGCGGGGGGGGGGTCCCCATGCCCATCCAGGGGAGAATGTTTCGGGCGCCGGGCAGATACACCCAGGACAGGACGCCAATCTATCGCTGGGTATATTTATTATATTTATTCTATATATCCAATATAACGCGATCTCTCGTGCATGTATATCAACAAAACCCAGAGGCCTGGCGAACGAGCTTATTATATATCTATTGCTTTATCATGGGATTTTTTCAGATGCATATTTTTCAGCGCGCCAACCAAATAAAAGGTTCGTTTGCACAAATTAAGGTATAAAATGTATGTGTGTGTGTGTGTGTGTGTGTGTGTGTGTGTGTGTGTGTGTGTGTCCCCTGTAATCTGCGCATTTCGCAAACGAACCTGAACGACGTGAAATATGGGTGAGAGAGGAGCAAATGTAGATAAAGCAGTCCTGCGAGCCCCGGGAGACGCGCGCAGAGCGCACTGGGATGATGAATAGCGGCCGCTGGGACAGATCGATCTCTGATCCGCACTCACTCCACTCTCTTCTACAAAACTATACAGCAATTAATTGTGGCTTGTCCCCCCCCCCCTCCATGCCTCATCTCCTCGTGGCACGTATCGATGGAGATTACTGCTGATGGGCCGTTTTATCACCTTAAATAAACACCATCTCAAAACCGGCTTTAATGCTGGCGTTTTTGCTTCGGTGCTGGTTAAGAATTTATTTTATTTGTTCCCCTCATTGCGCCACAATTACAGAGGAATTACCAGCACATTGTCAATTAACTCTAAACAATTAGGGCCTGCGCATTTGGGATGCAAGGTCAGACTGCCTTCAGAAGTTTCTCATTCTATAAAACCAAGCTTCTAAATTTTATTTAAAGTCCAGCTATTAATATAAAACGCTGTAAATAAAAGAAAATAGGCTCGGAAGCCTATCAGACCTTAATTGGCTCGTTTACAAAACGTGAGTGATTAAAAAAAAAACGAGAGCATGACCGCTTACAAGCCACACTGACTTTTATTTGAGAATATTCCAATTAACGCTAATTTGCGCACTTATAATATAAATAATTACGCATCGAGTTGCCGTCTTTAAAAGCGGGCGTGTTTTCTTGCAGATCATGAATCATGTCGCTTCATTAAAGGCTCAGAAACATATTTAATAGTCTAGAAAATAAAAGCCATCAATAAAGTCCTGTGACGTGGCCCGTGGGCGCCACGCGCGCGCGCGCGGGCCCACCTGCCCCGTGATTGAATGAAATTAAATTCGCGTTAAATTAAAAGCGCGTTTCGCGCGTCGTTGGCTTTCTGAAGGTTGGCCAGATTTACGGCGCAGGTCGTCGTTTGTTTTCGGCCGAGCCTTTTTATTTTTTTTTTTTTAAAGATAAATAACAGGGTTCGAGTCTTTATTTTAATTAATGTGGAAGTTACGGCATTTATAAGGTTCCAACATTTTGGAATTAGGACGACGTTAAAATAGTAGGACTGTTTTAAAGTTTATTACTTATCATGGAATCGGCAGATTAAATAACTTTATAATGTTATTGATTATTATGTTGTTGTTTTTTTTTTTTTTTACAGTTTAAGTTTAGTTTTAATAGTTTGATAACGCAATAAAATCCCATCAGCTCTGGATTGCTGGTGCGCCCCCGGTTCTCCGGGGTTCTGCTGATACGTACGGTTGTTGAGATCACTGATGTGATTGTTTAACGGGATAATCTCCATTCGTTGCTGTCCGTACAGATAATAGTCCAGTTCCTCGGATGTGAGCTTCAGCTGGGACGCCGCTTTCTCGTTGACGTTGTGCGGCACGCAAAGCTCCTTAGTCTGCGCGCCGCCGCCGTGGCCGCCGTGGCCGCCGTGGCCGTGGCCGCCGCCGCAGGATTCCGCCGGGGTGACGTCCGCGCACAGGCTGTGTGAGAAGAGGGCGAGCTGCGGCGCGGAGAGCTGCGTTAAGCCGGTCAGGACCGACACCGCCGGGGCGCAGGCGCTGGAGGACGGCGTGGAGGTGGAGCAGATCAAGCCCGGTCTCTGGCGGAGGCTGTCGGCGGGCACCGGCGCGCGGTCCGGCGCGGGGATCTGCGGGACGCCGCAGCTCTTGAGCTGGCTCTGCGGGAAAAGCTGCTGCCAGTGCTGGAGGTAGGTCGGGTCCACTTTAAAAAAAGCAGAGCCGCTTTGATCTCCCGGCTTCAGCATTTCCATCTGGAACTGCACACAATGGAACAGGCGAGCCGTGAGGTGACCGACTGTTGCGCGCGTTTCGGCTCTGATTGCAATTAATTAAAATTAATAATAATTAAAAAAAAAAAGTGGACTATTAAACCAAAATATTCCATTATGTCTACGTGCTGCTCCAAACTTTACAAGCAGGTTAATTACACTGGGTACCCCCAATGTACAAGCTGCACTGTACCCCACCCCACCCCCAGGCTGTGTGTTTTTTAGGGAGCAGTTGAATATAAAAGTACCTTATGGGGTACCTGAGCCAAATACTTTTCTAGAGTAATGTACATTATTTTCTATAAAGCCATGAGAACACATGTGAGAAGTTGACATTTAATAAACACTTTACATAAATAAATCTCTATTTAGGATGATTATTTGCATAATATAAATAAAGCTCATCCCTTGGTGCAGGAACTTTACTTTACGTTGACTTTTTTTTTTTGTGATGGTCCCAAAAGAAGCTGCTGAAAACCCGAAAGAAACTCATTTCAGTGTGAAATTATGTTGAGGAGTAAACTGCTGCACTTACCCAGTGGAGCCCCAGTGAGTGTGTCAGGGCCGACGACAGCAAGCTACGACTCCCCGACGCTCACACCATAACGGCACCGACTGCACCGACTCTCCGTCTCACTTTCTGTGGATGGAGGAAAAGAGGTAGTGCGCTCTCTCTCTCTCTCTCTCTCTCTCTCTTCGGCGTCCTTCTGTTCTGGAGAAACACGTGGGTTGGGCGCGAATAGGGGCGCACAGGGGTATGGGTGGGTGGGTGGGTGGGGGGGGGTGACCTAAGAACCAAATATTAACAAAACGGGTTTAGTTCCGGACCGATTTCAGTTCGCGTTCCTAAAGGACCCCCATGAGATCGTGGTCACGGAGTCAGGGAGTCACGGAGCGTGGTGTTTGGTTCCCCATCGCCGAGCCCGCGGTTCTCGCATCCGCAGCATCCACAGAGAGAGAGAGAGGTCGAGCAGACTGATGGAGAGCGCTCGGTTCCACACGTGGCAGGACCGGTAGCCCCGTTTGAGCGCCACCTCCCTCCTGTGGGCCGAATTGGATTGGAGCCCCTTGAACCCTGAGCGCGTCGGTTCTGCGCCTCGTTATCTCTCGGTCTCGGGCTCGGTCTCAACCCCGTGGAAGTTCGGGCTGTTTGTTTAGGCTCTGCGTCTCTACATGCAGGACGCTTTACACCCGTCCACCCCAGAAGGGATTCAGATGTTTGGACTGGCGTCTTTCTGACACGGTCATTCATCATGCCGAGGTCTCTGCAGATTGATAACGAAATCCAAACATAAACACCATCGTCTGAAAAACGAATCCATGCCTACGAAGTGAGGCGTAAAGGAATGCGACCAGCCAGAGCAGCGAAGTGAACATTAAAATACAGAATACGTTAATTAGACCTTATAATTAAAAGTTCGTGTAGCGCTGGAGTACAATTAATTATTTATAAGCCAATTAATATAATTGTATGTACAACTATTAATACTACTATACGTTTATTAATAATAATAATAATAATAATAGTAATAATAATAATAATAATAATAATAATAATAATAGTAATAGTAATAATAATAATAATAATAATAATAATAATAATTATTATTATTATTATCATTATTATTTTTATTATTATTGTTGTTAATAATAATAATAATAATAATAATAATAATAATAATAATAATAATCAGCGATGGATTGGCGCCCTGTCCTGGGTCTATCTGCCCAGCGCCCGAGACGCTCTCCTCTGGATGGGCATGGGGAACCCCACCGCGACCCTAATATATTATAAAGCGGGAGATAATGAATGAATTAATTAATTAATAATAATAATAATAATAATAACACTTTTACATATTTTACGCAAAATTTATTGCACACTTGACACCGAAATCTTGTCCAATTAGGTCCAATAACAACTAAAACAGATTTTTTTTTTCCATAATCATAAAGGCTAAACGGATTTAATTTGGGTGAAGGAGGGTCGCCGATCAGCCCCGACTTCATTTCCATATGGCGACCGTCGCGGCTTGACATTCAATTAGGACGTGCGCGTTTCCTTTTTAATGAATTCGCCTGATGGCTGAAAGACAAATTAACGTCTCTCTCTGACAAAAGGCCGATAAAGGATTCGGCCACCTCTCCAGCCCCACGCCCCCAGTGAATCCACGCGTGCTTTTAAGGTCACGGCAACGCAGCCGAGCGTCCGCGGCGTGGCAGTCAGCCCGTCGGACAGGTCGCCCGTCTGCACGACTGTAACTGTAACGGCTTTATAAAGACTCAAATGTCAGCTGCAGCTTTTTTTTTTCTTTTTTTTTGCATCATCAATCTGATGGAAACAAACAAATTCATCCATTTTTGCGCCTCCTGATGTTTTTTGCGCGTAAACAATATCATTGCGCACAGTGATCTGTAAACATGCGCATGGATTAAAACAAGGTTCATTTAAAAAATGCTGTTAAAAAATATTTTTTTGTTATATAATATTATGATATTAAATTGTTACAAAAATATTTGGGCGCAAAAAAAAAAAATGCTAAAACGGCCTCGAAGCGCCAGAAAAAAAGTTGTTTCTCGTGACGCCGCTAAAATAAACGGGACTCGGGTTCCTTCGCAGGCTTCGTGATGGATGACTTTCCTCTGATGCCACAAGAAAGTCGTTCCACCATAAATGTTTACTTTAGGTGGAGAGAAGCCTATTTATGACGAGAAGCAGTTATTAAATTCAGCCTAATACAGCCAAACGGGCATTTAGCGAATACGGCTTTATAACTAATGATAGTTTTATAGTTTTATAGTTTATGGGGGGAATATAAAACCTCAGACACGTGTATTTTTGAAAGTGATTCTTAAATCCCCTTAAGTCATTAAACGCAGGACGCCTCGTAATTCGAAAATGTATAACTTTGGTGTTTAGTTCGTTGTTTATTATTATAATTATATAGCATTATTATTATTGTCATCATATCGTTAGAATTATTAATATTAATGAAGGTCGCAGGAGGTGGACGCAATGTTAGGGGGTGGACTGGAGGAGTTTAGGTACTGTTCTCCATTTTTCACATCGTTGTTGTATAATTTACACCAGCACAGGAGTCCTATCTGATAATATTCCCTTCAGACAACTCCGAATTTATTCGAACAGAAATCGCGAACACGCAAAAGCCTGTAACCAAAACACATGGAGAGAAAAGTTAAAGTATTTTCGTCTGAATCTATTTATTTAAACGGGACATTTCTCTGCTTAGCTTGTTTTTTTTCCTTTACCGAATCCAACGTCCCAAAACTCCACATTGTTTTAACTAAAATTCATTCATTCATTCATTATCTCCCGCTTTATCCTCTATTAGGGTCGCGGGGGGGGGGGGGTTCCCCATCCCCATCCAGGGGAGAACGTCTCGGGCGCTGGGCAGATAGTCCCAGGACAGGACTGGGCACACACTCACTCACACAAACAGACACACTCTATATGGGGCAATTTGGAGAATTCAATTGTCTTGATCCATGTTTTTGGACTGTGGGAGGAAACCGGAGAACCCGGGGGAAACCCACGCAGACACGGGGAGAACATGGAAACTCCACCCAGATGGGGATTCGAACCGGGAATCCCTAGTGCTGAGAGGAGAACATGCTAAACCACTAAGCCACCGTCCTTAACTAAAATTATTTTTAATAAATACTAACCATCGTTAGTATTTAAAATGTGTGGTTGTTACCTGTATTTGTATTTATTAGATATATTGGACGTAATCAATTATATTTTGCATATGACTTACTCAGGTTCCTGTCATTGGGGGGGGGGGGGGGGGGGGAGCCTTCAGTTTTGCAGGTTCCTTTCATCTCTGAAGGGAGGGTCCTCTGTTACTCGGGTTCCTGTCATCATTGGAGGGGAGTCCTCGGTTAAGTTCCTGTTATGGATGAAGGGGAACCTATAGTTACACAAAGTTCCCGTCATCATTGGGAGGGGGCGTCCTCGGTTAAGTTCCTGTTATGGATGAAGGGGAACCTATAGTTACACAAAGTTCCCGTCATCGTTGGGAGGGGGCGTCCTCGGTCACTGTTTGAGGGAGTTCTTGGGTACTTGAGTTTCACTGTGGAAGTCCTCATTAACTCGGGTTCCTGACTCAACTGTGCTTTGGAAGAACAGTTTGGGGAAGGCCTTTGTTCTGTCGCAGCATGACGGAACCCTATAGTGCACAAAACAAGGTGAGTGATTAGGAGAAGTTGACCAACTCACAGCTTCCTGAACTGTGATGATTGTGATGAGTCAGGTCTTTTTGTTCTAAACCAAAGCCTGAGCTAAAAATGCTGTGACTAAAAAAAAACGTCTTATACACAACAAAAGTTCATAGAAAGACACACAAAAGAGAAAAAACATATAATAATAGTAACTATACAATATATGTAACAGGCTTAGTGGTTATATGTAAGGTGGCTTAGTGGTTTAGCATGTTCTCCTCTCAGCACTAGGGATTCCCGGTTCGAATCCCCATCTGGGTGGAGTTTCCATGTTCTCCCCATGTCCGCGTGGGTTTCCTCCGGGTTCTCCGGTTTCCTCCCACAGTCCAAAAACATGGATCTAGTCAATTGAATTCTCCAAAATTGCCCCATATAGAGTGTGTGTGTGTGTGTGTGTGTGTGAGTGAGTGTGTGTCCAGCGATGGATTGGCGCCCTGTCCTGGGTGTATCTGCCCAGCGCCCGAGACGTTCTCCCCTGGATGAGCATGGGGAACCCCACCGCGACCCTAATAAAGGATAAAGCAGGAGATAATGAATGAATATAATATATAATAGGCGGCACGGTGGCTTAGTGGTTTAGCATGTTCG
The DNA here is from genome assembly GCA_019802505.1 of Corydoras sp. C115. Lineage (NCBI taxonomy): Eukaryota > Metazoa > Chordata > Actinopteri > Siluriformes > Callichthyidae > Corydoras > Corydoras sp. C115. The sequence goes on along the minus strand of JAFMOC010000245.1, from coordinate 526,342 downwards.
CCTCTCAGCTCTAGGGATTCCCAGTTCGAATCCCCATCTGGGTGGATTTTCCATGTTCTCCCCGTGTCCGCGTGGGTTTCCTCCGGGTTCTCCGGTTTCCACCCACAGTCCAAAAACATGGATCAAGTCAATTGAATTCTCCAAAATTGCCCCATATAGAGTGTGTATGTGTGAGTGAGTGTGTGTCCAGTGATGGATTGGCGCCCTGTTCTGGGTCTATCTGCCCAGCGCCCGAGATGTTCTCCCCTGGATGGGCATGGGGAACCCCACCCCCCCCCCACCGCGACCCTAATAGAGGATAAAGCGGGAGATAATGAATGAATAATAAATAAATGCAGTTTGTGGAACATTTATCGTGTGAATGTCTTTATGCGTCTCTAACAGCCTGTTTTAAGTATATTTAGTAACAACATAGAACTTATATTTAAAGTTGGTCCACTGTATCGTTAATTCGGGTTTAAATGTGTTAATTTCGACTTTATTGGCCTAATAATCATTAACGCCACCGCAGGTTTCTGCTAATTAACTAATTAAGTTGTTTAAGACGCGAACATTAGGGGATTTACTGAAGCCAGAATCGGTTCTTTAATCGCGTTCTGATTTAATTTAGTTGTTTATTTTATTTGATTTGATTAATTTGACTCAGAAATGCGGTCCCGCTAAATCGTTTGTGTAAAGTCGCTTTTAAAGTCTTTTTTTTTCCACAAATGAATGACTGAACACGGGGTTGGTGCAGAGTGCTCGCGCTTCAGACGCCGAGCGGCAAAAAAAAAAAAATAAATAAATAAATCAGGAAAACAGAATTAATTTAATTTAAAAAAGTGAAGCGGCGTTTGGTGCCATTACGAACCTGTCCAAGCCCCGCCCCCATCCGCGTCACACCGAGCAGGGGGAGGAGCTACGGGACCGGAAGTAGCCGTCCGCGCAGCGGTGCTGTGAGGTCATCGGAGTGACGGCGAGGTAAACATGCAGCGGAGGAACATCTGGCAGAACGTTCTCCTCTTTAATGTTCTCCTGCTGGGAACCGCCGTTTATTCCACCGCCAAAGTGGGCCCGAAGGTGACGCACAAGGTGAGCGCGGCTCCCGGTGATGGTGGTGCTGATGATGCGGCAGCATCCTCCCGAAGAACCGAACCCTCTGACATTTTGTGTGTGTGTGTGTGTGTGCATGCATCTGAGTGTGTGTGTGTGTGTGTGTGTGTGTGTGTGAGAGTGCATGCATGCATCTGAGTGTGTGTGTGTGTGTGTGTGTGTGTGTGTGTGTGTGTGTGTGAGAGAGTGCATGCATGCATCTGAGTGTGTGTGTGTGTGTGTGTGTGTGTGAGAGAGTGCATGCATGCAT
>JAFMOC010000245.1:492500-522500 GCA_019802505.1 Corydoras sp. C115 | reverse complement strand
AGAACTTCGTCACTCTGGCCACCGGAGAGGTGATTCTGCCCCAGAGCTTAAACTCAGCTCAGTAATTCATTCATTCATTATTTTACTCTTTATTCTATATTAGGGTCACGGTGGGGTTCCCATGCCCATCCAGGGGAGAACGTTTTGGGTGCTGGGCAGATCACACTCACTCACACACTCACTCACACACACACACTCTATATGGGGCAATTTGGAGAACTCAATTGACCTTGATCCATGTTTTTGGACTGTGGGAGGAAATCGGAGAATCTGGAAGGAAACCCACGCGGACACGGGGAGGACATGCAAACTCCACCCAGATGGGGATTCGAACCGGGAATCCCTAGTGCTGAGAGGAGAACATGCTAACCACTAAGCCACCATGCCACCCGAAATCTTACACATTCATTCATTATCTTCCGCTTTGTTTTATATTAGGGTCGCGGTGGGGTTCCCCATGCCCATCCAGGGGAGAACGTTTTGGGCACTGGGCAGATACACCCAGGACAGGACGCCAATCTATCACTGGACACACACTCACTCACACAGACACACTCTATATGGGGCAAATTGGAGAATTCAATTGACTTGATCCATGTTTTTGGACTGTGGGAGGAAACCCGGAGAACCCGGAGGAAACCCACGCGGACACGGGGAGAACATGGAAAACTCCACCCAGATTGGGATTCGAACTGGGAATCCCTAGCTCTGAGAGGAGAACATGCCAAACCACGAAGCCACCGTGCCACCCATAATCTTACACATATTTAAGGTTAATATCGTACTGTATATACTGTATGCAGAGGGCTCCCAGTGGTTTGGTTAAACGTTGGTGATTCGGGCCCCTGAGCAAGGCCCTCAGTCTGATTGCATGGTCCTGTGCTCTGATCCGCAGCATGGAGTTGGGATGTGTTTACACTGTTCATCCATTATGTTCTCGATCTGTAAATAACAGACCTAATTAACATGAGAAACGACGTTCCGACCCTAACTCTGATTTCAGAAGGGCTTTGGGTACAAAGGAAGCAAGTTCCACCGGGTCATCAAAGACTTCCTAATTCAGGGAGGTGACTTCACCGCAGGCGATGGATCTGGAGGTAACTGTGTTATACACTCTAGAGTTAGAGTTCCACCAGCCATCCATCATCTTCAGCTTTATCCTCTATTAGGGTTGCGGGGGGTTCCCCATGCCCATCCAGGGGAGAACGTTTCGGGCGCTGGGCAGATAGACCCAGGACAGGACGCCAATCTATCACTGGGCACACACTCACTCACACAGACACACTCTATATGGGGCAATTTGGAGAACTCAATTGACTTGATCCATGTTTTTGGACTGTGGGAGGAAACCGGAGAACCCGGAGGAAACCTACGTGGACACGGGGAGAACATGGAAACTCCACCCAGATTTCGAACCGGGAATCCCCAGTGCTGAGAGGAGAACATGCTAAACCACTAAGCCACCGTGCCACCCTTTCAACAGTCATGCTTATATATTCATTATTCCATCCATTATCTTCCACTTTATGGAAGGGGGGGGGGGTTCCTCATGCCCATCCAGGGGAGAACGTTTTGGGCGCTGGGCAGTTACACCCAGGACAGGACGCCAATCCATCGCTGGGCACACACTCACTCACACACACACTCTATATGGGGCAATTTGGAGAATTCAATTGACTTGATCCATGTTTTTGGACTGTGGGAGGAAACCTGGAGAACCCAGAGGAAACCTACGTGGACACGGGGAGAACATGGAAACTCCACCCAGATTGGGATTCGAACAGGGAATCCCCAGCGCTGAGAGGAGAACATGCTAAACCACTAAGCCACCGTGCCGCCCTTTCAGCAGTCATACTTATATATTCATTCATTATCTCCCACTTTTTCCTCTATTCGGGGGGGGGGGGGGGGTTTCCCCATGCCCATCCAGAGGAGAACGTTTCGGGTGTTGGGCAGATACACCCAGGACAGGACGCCAATCTATCACTGGACACACACTCACTCACACACACACACTCTATATGGGGCAATTTGGAGAACTCAATTGACTTGATCCATGTTTTTGGACTGTGGGAGGAAACCGGAGAACCCGGAAGAAACCCACATAGATGGGGATTCGAACCGGGAATCCCTAGTGCTGAGAGGAGAACATGCTAATCATATATATTATACATACCTAAAGACGTGGGTGTGAGGACAGGGGGACGGTCGTGCATTCTGCTGTCCAGTTCTCATTGTTCTCGTTAATTCCAGGTAAGAGCGTCTTCGGTAAAGCCTTTGCAGACGAGAGCTTCCGGCTGAAGCACCAGGGCACCGGCTGGGTCAGCATGGCCAACGCGGGTCCCGACACCAACGGCTCGCAGTTCTTCATCACTTTAGCCCGCGCGCCGTGGCTGGACGGAAAGCACGTTGTTTTTGGCAGAGTGCTGGAGGGCATGGTACGTTCTCACGCCGCTCTAAACGTCCCACTCAGACTCCTGCAGATAAAGTCCTTCCAAGAAGTATTAATCATTCATTCATTCAATATCTCCCACTTTATCCTCTATTAGGGTCGTGGGGGGGGGGTTCCCATGCCCATCCAGGGGAGAACGTTTCGGGCGCTGGGCAGATTACACCCAGGACAGGACGCCAATCTATCACTGGACACACACTCACTCACACAGACACACTCTATATGGGGCAATTTGGAGAACTCAATTGACTTGATCCATGTTTTTTGGACTGTGGGAGGAAACCGGAGAACCCGGAGGAAACCCACGTGGGCTCAGTGGGTCGGCTGCTGGGCTGCGAGTCTCAACGTTGGGGGGGTTAAACTCCAAATCCACCGTAATTGCTCCAGGGGTGCGGTATGAGGGCGGGACCTGCACCGTGTCCTTTACCATCTGGTCTGGAGACATGTGAGATACAAGTGTCCACCAAATGACCCAAAAGCCCATCCAGGGGAGAACGTTTGGGGTGCTGGGCAGTTACACCCAGGACAGGACGCCAATCTATCACTGGACACACACTCACTCACACACACACTCTATATGGGGCAATTTGGAGAACTCAGTTGACTTGATCCATGTTTTTTGGACTGTGGGAGGAAACCGGAGAACCCGGAGGAAACCCGGATGAAACCCACGCGGACACGGGGAGAACATGGAAACTCCACCCAGCTGGGGATTCGAACCGGGAATCCCTAGTGCTGAGAGGAGAACATGCTAAACCACTAAGCCACCGTGCCGCCAGGTATTATTTATTTGACCTTAAAAGTCTCTTCTTTCCACGGCACGGTGGCTTAGTGGTTTAGCATGTTCTCCTCTCAGCGCTTGGGATTCCCGGTTCAAATGCCCATCTGGGTGGAGTTTCCATGTTCTCCCCGTGTCCGTGTGGGTTTCCTCCGGGTTCTCCGGTTTCCTCCCACAGTCCAAAAACATGGATCAATTCAATTGAATTCTCCAAATTGCCCCATATAGAGTGTGTCTGTGTGAGTGTGAGTGAGTGTGTGTCCAGAGATAGGTTGGCGCCCTGTCCTGGGTGTATCTGCCCAGCGCCTGAGACGTTCTCCCCTGGATGGACATGGGGAACCCCCCCTCCCCCCAACGACCCTAATAGAGGATAAAGCGGGAGATAATGAATGAATGAATGAATGAATGAATGAAAGTCTCTTCTGTCCCTCCCTTCAGACCGTAGTTCACACCATCGAGCTGCAGGACACCAACGACAGAAACCTGCCCTACACCGAGTGCGTGATCGTGAACAGCGGCAAGATCGAGGTCAACGAGCCGTTCGTGGTGGAGGTGGAGGGTTGGTAGCCCGGTGGACATGTGGACGTCCTCCACACTTCAAAGCTATCAGACTGTGGATTTATATATACGTCACATCATTAGCGGACCCGGGTTTGTTATCGTAAGTGGACGGGCATGGTCTTATTGTGAGACGTTTGCATGTTCTCCCCATGTCCGAGCGGATTATTCACAGGCGTTCCCTTTTTTTACTCACGTAGTTGACTTGGTGTTATAAAATGGGCCCTTGGTGCGAATGTGTGGACCCCTGCTGCTGTGGACGGGTCCAGGGTGAGCCCTCCTGCAGGAGCCGGGAACTCCGGCGTCCACTGCACTCCTGATCGGGATGCGCAGAATGCCAAATCATTGTACGCCATGTGGTCAAAAGTATGGGGACATACTCCTTAGCCAATGAAATCAGGTGTTTCTCAGTCTAATTGCCCCAGGGGTATAAATCAAAGCACCCAGCCGTGCATAATGGACAAGTGCGTGCTTCCAACTGAGTGGGAACAGTTTGGGGAAGGCCTTTTGCTCTTTCATGGCCCCAGTTTGGCACGGAAGATCTAACTGACCCTCACAGAGCACTGACCCTAACCCCATTCAGTGTCCATGGGATGAACTAGAATGGCGACTGTGAATAACGCACCTTTAACGGACCCGAATAGTTGGGCAGAAGTCCCCACAGATGCTGCAAGTTAAAAAAAAAGCCTCAACCCAAACGTCTTACAGCTGCGTTTGATGTCGAGCCGTCAGTAAAGCTCCTGCAGGTGTAACGTCAAGGCGTCCTGATACTTTTGAACATGCAGTGTAAATAATCCCTTCACCTGAAGACATTTCCATTACATTTCTCAGAGGTTTGCTCCAATGTTTCTGCATATCATTTGATTGAATGGATTTCCAGCATTCAAACGTCATAAATCTTATCCATCCATCCATTATCTTCTGCTTTATCCTCTATTAGGGTCGCGGGGGGGGGGTTCCCCATGCCCATCCAGGGGAGAACGTCTCGGGCGCTGGGCAGATAGACCCAGGACAGGACGCCAATCTATCACTGGACACACACTCACTCACACAGACACACTCTATATGGGGCAATTTTGAGAACTCAATTGACTTGATCCATGTTTTTGTACTGTGGGAGGAAACCGGAGAACCCGGAGGAAACCCACGCGGACACGGGGAGAACATGGAAACTCCACCCAGATGGAGATTCGAACCGGGAATCCCTAGCGCTGAGAGGCGAACGTGCTAAACACTAAGCCACCGTCATAAATCTTAATTATTTAAATATGTTATGAACGGGCAGCACGGTGGCTTAGTGGTTTAGCATGTTCTCCATGTTTCCATGTTCTCCCCGTGTCCACCGTGGGTTTCCTCCGGGTTCTCCGGTTTCCTCCCACAGTCCAAAAACATGGATCAAGTCTTAGTGGTTTAGCATGTTCTCCACGTTTCCATGTTCTCCCCGTGTCCACCGTGGGTTTCCTCCGGGTTCTCCGGTTTCCTCCCACAGTCCAAAAACATGGATCAAGTCTTAGTGGTTTAGCATGTTCTCCACGTTTCCATGTTCTCCCCGTGTCCGCGTGGGTTTCCTCCGGGTTCTCCGGTTTCCTCCCACAGTCCAAAAACATGGATCAAGTCAATTGAATTCTCCAATTTGCCCCATATAGAGTGTGTGTGTGAGTGAGTGTGTGTCCAGCGATGGATTGGCGCCCTGTCCTGGGTCTATCTACCCAGCGCCCGAAACGTTCTCCCCTGGATGGACATGGGGAACCCCCCGCGACCCTGATATAGGATGAAGCGGAAGATAATGGATGGATGGATGGTACCTATACTGTGTAGCAGGCGATTTTGGACACCGCTTCAGTCACACGTGCCAAGCTCTTTACTTCGTTACCATATCAACAGGGGGTACACCTCAGGATTACGGTGTTCTCGTGGTCTGTTTACTAAATTAAATTCATCAGGTTGTAAGGAATATGTCATCGTGCCAAAATAAAGCTGAGCTGCTGATTTTAACGCGTCTACGTGTCTTTTTTAAAGAACCTGAAGGCATGCCCATCACCCGAGCACCATGGGTGTGCCTTCATGAGTGCGCCTTGCGCAGGTCGAAACGCAAAGGACTTACTAATATTTTTAATGAGTCTGCTTTTGGGGCGTAACGTATAATAAACCAATCAGTATATCACGTGCCATTCCCTATTAGGAGCCAGGTGGCGCTCTGCCTTCTCTGTACAAATGCAGTTAGCGTTCAGTGGCGTTGGACAGGCGTCTGTGTTGATGATCCACCACAGAGACAGTGACCGACGTCTGACCGTTGACGTCTGGAGAGAGGGTTTTCAGTCGGCGGTGCACCTGGGGTTTACCAATAAATGGCCACGCCCATCGGGGGGGGGGAGATATATTCACACGCAGTGTTGCTATTTAAATGACACCGATGGAAGATGGGAAAATGGCCGGTTGGTGGGGTGTGAGATAATGTGATAAGGTGGGACCTATAATTCATTCATTCATTATCTCACGCTTTATCCTCTATTAGGGTTGCGGGGGGGGGTTCCCCATGCCCATCCAGGGGAGAACGTCTCGGGCGCTGGGCAGATACACCCAGGACAGGACGCCAATCTATCGCTGGGGACACACTCACTCACACACACACTCTATATGGGGCAATTTGGAGAATTCAATTGACTTGATCCATGGTTTTGGACTGTGGGTGGAAACCGGAGAACCCGGAGGAAACCCACAGGGAGAACATGGAAACTTTACCCAGATGTGGATTCGAACCGGGAATCCCCAGCGCTGAGAGGAGAACATGCCAATCGCTAAGCCACCGTGCCGTGCCGTGCATGTTATGTATCTGCCCAGCACCCGAAACGTTCTCCCCTGGATGGGCATGGGGAACCCCCCTCCCCCCGCACTGTTTACTTACTATGTGCGCACTGTTTACTGCTTTACCAGGTACTAGATCAAAACGAGGGTGGCACGGTGGCTTAGTGCTTTAGCATGTTCTTCTCTCAGCACTAGGGGTTCCTGGTTCGAATCCCCATCTGGGTGGAGTTTGCAAGTTCTTCCCATGTCCACGTGGGTTTACTCCGGGTTCCTCCCACAGTCCAAAAACATGGATCAAGGTCAATTGAATTCTCCAAATTGCCCCATATAGAGTGTGTCTGTGTGAGTGAGTGTGTGTCCAATGATAGATTGGTGTTCTGTCCTGGGTGTATCTGCCCAGCGCCCGAGACGTTCTCCCCTGGATGGCCATGGGGAAATTCCCCCCCCCCCCTCGAATGTCTCGGGCGCTGGGCAGAAACACCCAGGCCAGGGCGCCAATCTATCGCTGGGCACACACTCACTCACACAGACACTCTATATGGGGCAATTTGGAGAACTCAATTGACTTGATCCATGTTTTTGGACTGTGGGTGGAAACCGGAGAACCCGGAGGAAACCCACGGGGAGAACATGGAAACTCCACCCAGATGGGGATTCGAATTCGGGAATCCCTAGCGCTGAGAGGAGAACATGCCAATCGCTAAGCCACCGTGCCGCCTGGGGGCTTTAATGTATTATAAAACTAAACGCAGTGTGTGTTACGAAACTACGAAAGCATCGTTCTATTAAACCAACTGTGAGGAAAAAGGTGGATGTCAGAAGAACAACAGTGACTCTGAGGAACTTATTGAGAAACGATACTTACTTAAGACTTCGGAACCCGAACCCCAGCGTTCCCCGGGTCTGCGGTGGGGTCTGAGGAGGCGTCTGCGGTGGGGCACTGAATGAGGGGAGGACGTTGTTTGTGTTGAAGCGCTGCCGGTGGATGTGAGCTGCTGGCAGAGGGTGACAGGCTTCATTACCAGCACAGCGTCCCTGAGGAGCCGCTGCACGGTGGGACAGTCCGCTGGAAAGGTCAAGAACAGACAAATCGCTCGGTCCAGAACCCATCCTGAACTAGCTCTGATAGACCCGCAGCATTAAAGAACGACGCTGCGCCTGAAATCACCGCCTGCCCACCACAGAGAACACGGACGCCGCAGGGAAGAACGTGTGCTGGGTTCCAATACGCAGCAGACAGACTACTAAACTGGAAGCCTGGGTGGCACGGTGGCTTAGTGGTTTAGCATGTTCTCCTCGCAGTGCTGGGGATTCCCGGTTCGAATCCCAATCTGGGTGGAGTTTCCATGTTCTCCCCTTGTCCGCGTGGGTTTCCTCCCGGTTCTCCGGTTTCCTACCACAGTCCAAAAACTTGTGTGATTAATGGAGTTTGTGATGTCACACGTCCTAAAATATTTCCAATAAAATAAATGAAATTAGGCGGCACGGTGGCTTAGTGGTTTAGCACGTTCTCCTCTCAGCGCTAGGGGTTCCCGGTTTGAATCCCCATCTGGGTGGAGTTTCCATGTTCTCCCCGTGTCCGCGTGGGTTTCCTCCGGGTTCTACGGGTTCCTCCCACAGTCCAAAAACATGGATCAAGTCAATTAAATTCTCCAAATTGCCCCATATAGAGTGTGTGTGTGTGTGTGTGTGTGAGTGTGTGCCCAGCGATGGATTGGCGCGCTGTCCTGGGTGTATCTGCCCAGCGCCTGAAACGTTCTTCCCTGGATGGGCATGGGGAACCCCCCCCCCGCGACCCTAATAGAGGATAAAGCGGGAGATAATGAATGAATGAATGAATTAAAAAATTACATGAAATTGGATCTGTGCTGGACGGCACGGTGGCTTAGTGGTAAGCACGTTCTCCTCTAAGCGCTAGGGATTCCCGGTTTCCATGTTCTCCCCGTGTCCACGTGGGTTTCCTACGGGTTCTCCGGTTTCCTCCCACAGTCCAAAAACATGGATCAAGTCAATTGAATTCTCCAAATTGCCCCATATAGAGTGTGTGTGTGTGAGTGAGTGTGTGTGTCCAGTGATAGATTGACGTCCTGTCCTGGGTGTATCTGCCCAGCGCCCGAGACGTTCTCCCCTGGATGGGCATGTGGAACCCCCTCCCCCCCCGACCCTAATATAGAATAAAGATGATGGATGGAAGCCATTGTAATATGTGTTTGGACAGTACACACTCGTTTACTGCTTTACCAGGTACTTGATCAAAACGAGGGAGGCACGCTGGCTTAGTGGTTCAGCATGTTCTCGTCTCAGCACTAGGGATTCCCGCTTCGAACCCCCATCTGGGTGGAGTTTGCAAATTCTCCCCATGTCCGCGTGGGTTTCCTCCGGGTTCTCCGGTTTCCTCCCACAGTCCAAAAACATGGATCAAGTCAATTGAGTTCTCCTAATTGCCCCATATAGAGTGTGTGTGTGTGTGTGTGTGTGTGAGTGAGTGTCCAGTGATATATTGGCATCCTGTCCTGGGTGTATCTGCCCAGCGCCCAAGACGTTCTCCCCTGGATGGGCATGGGGAACCCCACTGCGACCCTAATAGAGGATAAAGCGGAAGATGATGGATGGATAATAATAATAATACAATAAAGATTAAATTCTTTGCCATAAATAGTAGGGTTCAGTATGAACTCATATACTATATACTATATATAATATACTATATACTACTATATACTATCTAGAGTAAAAGTAAGCATCATGTAATTGGTGAAATGTTAATATAATATATAATATAATATATATATTATTCATTCATTCATTTATTATCTCCCGCTTTATCCTCTATTAGGGTCGCGGTGGGGTTCCCCATGCCCATCCAGGGGAGAACGTCTCGGGCGCTGGGCAGATACACCCAGGACAGGGCGCCAATCCATCGCTCACTCACACAGACACACTCTATATGGGGCAATTTTGAGAATTCAATTGACTTGATCCATGTTTTTGGACTGTGGGAGGAAACCGGAGAACCCGGAGGAAACCCACGCAGACACGGGGAGAACATGGAAACTCCACCCAGATGGGGATTCGAACCGGGAATCCCTAGTGCTGAGAGGAGAACGTGCTAAACCACTAAGCCACCGTGCCGCCCATATATATAATATAATATATAACAGAATCGTGATTTGGGGGACGGGATGGACCCGAGGTTGGGTGGATAGTGTGGATTCACTCGATCAAAACTAGTACCAACTGGTTTGGACCTCGTATGAATTCACCTGATACTTGGTTTGACATCCAGTCTTCATCCATCCATCTGACATCCAGTCTTCTAAATTTCAACAATAGCACGGGATAGGAATCTGGAATTGGAGCTCGAGGGGGCGGAGCAGGGCGTTAACATCTCCAGATCCTCCTCTCCAGGGTCTCCTCCTCCTGTGAACACGGCGGCTCGGCACCCCGCAGCTTCCGATCAATGGCCTTTTCACCAGCGTCATTCTGTCAGAGAGGAACTTCAATGTGGCATTTTGGTTCAGCGTCCCGCTGGAGGAACCGGTCGTGGCCCAGCTCTGGATTTTTGGTGAGTGATTAATGATTAAGAGTCTGTGATGTCACACGTCCTAAAATATCTCCAATAAAATTAAATAAAATTCAATTGGATCTGTGCTGGTGGCTTAGTGGTCGGCACGTTCGCCTCTCAGCGCTAGGGATTCCCGGTTTCCATGTTCTCCCCGTGTCCGCGTGGGTTTCCTCCGGGTTCTCCGGTTTCCTCCCACAGTCCAAAAACATGGATCAAGGTCAATTGAGTTCTCCAAATTGCCCCATATAGAGTGTGTGTCTGTGTGAGTGAGTGTGTGTCCAGTGATAGATTGGCGTCCTGTCCTGGGTGTATCTGCCCAGCGGCCGAAACGTTCTCCCCTGGATGGGAACCCCCCCCCGCGACACTACTAGAGGATAAAGCGGAAGATAAAGGATGGAGGCGACATGGTGGCTTAGTGGTTTAGCACATTCGCCTCTCAGCGCTAGGGATTCCCGGTTCGAATCCCCATCTGGGTGGAGTTTCCATGTTCTCCCCATATCCGCGTGGGTTTCCTCCGGGTTCTCCGGTTTCCTCCCACAGTCCAAAAACATGGATCAAGTCAATTGAGTTCTCCAAATTGCCCCATATAGAGTGTGCGTTTGTGTGTGTGAGTGTATGCCCAGAGATAGATTGGCGCCCTGTCCTGGGTGTATCTGCCCAGCGCCCGAAACGTTCTCCCCTGGATGGGCATGGGGAACCCCCTCCTGCGGCCCTAATAGGGGATAAAGCGGAAGATAATGGATGGATGGATGGATCTGTGCTCTGAGTGTAACAGTTATTCGGTGTCCTTGGAGCTCAGACTATCAGGATGAAGGTCAGGGGTTTAAACCCCACATCCACCAGAAAGTTTCGGATGCGGGCCCTTGCAAGGCCCCTGACCCTCATTGCTGCGGGATACTTATGAATCAGATTACAAGCAGAACGGCATTATGTATTATAGTTGTAGAACTTTAAAATACCGTGAGGTAAGTGGAGATACAGGACACTGGGGGGGGAGGGGAGGTACGGTTTTAGGAAAATGGCCCGTTGGCACATACAGGTTTAGGTTAGACGAAATAAAAAATAAGATAAGGCCAAATAATGAGCATTAAAGGTGAACTGTACATAGAAAATAGAACAAAGAGCAACAACAAGTCTTCACAGAGGAACCAAGATGTGAATCACCGAATCGATTCAATTTAAAAGTGACGAAAAGGTCGTGCGGAAAGTAAAGCTGAAACATTTCGTCGTCCTCGTCCTCGTCCCCGTCCCCCCCCTCCACCCCTCTCCGAACATGCCCAAGCAGTCGAAGGGAATCTAGAGGCCCCGGCTCTTTAGACTATGAAGAGGACACCAGGTGGACAGCATTGATCTTCCTTTCAAGCTCCCTCATGGACTCCTGGCTACGTGTCACCGATTGTCGAGCTTTTTCTCCTCCGGCCATTAAAACACGGTCACAGATTCACAAAAGGTACTTGTTCTCCCCTGACCCCCGGCGAGGTACCATCACTCAGCGGAAAACATTGTGAAAATATCAGAGGGAAGCGGGGAGCCTCGGCGGGGGAGAGGTATAAACAGCGTAATGATTTCCCCAGAGTTTCTGCCAAGAGCCGGTGTCAGGGAAAGTGGCATAAATGGTGACACATTCTCACTTAGGACAGCAGGGAAATCGAACGCTGACATTCTTTTTAGGGCTCGAGACGCCTCATCAGCCAATTACCGTGGTAACTGGAGAGCATGCTTCTCCAGGCTCGGGGAGGGATGCCTCAGACCTTCTGAGATTAGGACTGTGTACACTGCCCAAACAGGCAGAGGTGAGCAGACCGTACGGTGGTCGAGCCCAGAGGAGCCATTTATGAATGGGGCGAAGTCTGTCCACGCCAGGCTCGGCTCGGATCGGATCGGCTCGGCGGCGCCCCCCGACGGAAAAGGTGGGGGGACAAAAGAAATGTGTCTACTTTACAAAAACATAAATGGCAATGACATAGTTAAGGGCGGCACGGTGGCTTAGTGGTTTAGCATGTTCCAAACCCCTCTTCTGGGTGGAGTTTCCCATGTTCTCCCCGTGTCTGCGTGGGTTTCCTCCGGGTTCTCCGGTTCTCCGGTTTCCTCCCACAGTCCAAAAACGTGGATCAAGTCAATTGAGTTCTCCAAATTGCTCCATATAGAGTGTCTGTGTGAGTGAGTGTGTGCCCAGTGATAGATTGGCGTCCTGTCCTGGGTCTATCTGCCCAGCGCCCGAAACGTTCTTCCTTGGATGGGCATGGGGAACCCCACCGCGACCCTAATAGAGGATAAAGCGGAAGATAATAAATGAATGAATGACTGGTTAAGGGCGGCACGGTGGCTTAGTGGTTTAGTATGTTCTCTTCTCAGCACTAGGGATTCCCGGTTCGAATCCCAATCTGGGTGGAGTTTCCATGTTCTCCCAGTGTCCGCGTGGGTTTCCTCCGGGTTCTCCGGTTTCCTCCCACAGCCCAAAAACATGGATCAAGTCAATTGAGTTCTCCAAATTGCCCCATATAGAGTGTGTCTGTGTGAGTGAGTGTGTGCCCAGTGATAGATTGGCGTCCTGTCTTGGGTGTATCTGCCCAGCGCCCGAAACGTTCTTCCTTGGATGGGCATGGGGAACCCCACCGTGACCCTAATAGAGGATAAAGCGGGCGGCACGGTGGCTTAGTGGTTTAGTATGTTCTCCTCTCAGCGCTAGGGATTCCCGGTTCGAATCCCCATATGGGTGGAGTTTCCATGTTCTCCCAGTGTCCCTCAGGGTTCTCCGGTTTCCTCCCACAGTCCAAAAACATGGATCGAGTCAATTGAGTTCTCCAAATTGCCCCATATAGAGTGTGTCTGTGTGAGTGAGTGTGTGCCCAGTGATAGATTGGCGTCCTGTCCTGGGTGTATCTGCCCAGCGCCCGAAACGTTCTCCCCTGGATGGGCATGGGGAACCCCACCGCGACCCTAATAGAGGATAAAGCGGAAGATAATGGATGAATAAATGAATGAATGAATGAATGGTTAAGGGCGGCACGGTGGCTTAGTGGTTTAGTATGTTCTCCTCTCAGCGCTAGGGATTCCCGGTTCGAATCCCCATATGGGTGGAGTTTCCATGTTCTCCCAGTGTCCGTGTGGGTTTCCTCAGGGTTCTCCGGTTTCCTCCCACAGTCCAAAAACATGGATCGAGTCAATTGAGTTCTCCAAATTGCCCCATATAGAGTGTGTCTGTGTGAGTGAGTGTGTGCCCAGTGATAGATTGGCGTCCTGTCCTGGGTGTATCTGCCCAGCGCCCGAAACGTTCTCCCCTGGATGGGCATGGGGAACCCCACCGCGACCCTAATAGAGGATAAAGCTGAAGATAATGAATGAATGAATGGTTAAGGGCGGCACGGTGGCTTAGTGGTTTAGTATGTTCTCCTCTCAGCGCTAGGGATTCCCGGTTCGAATCCCCATCTGGGTGGAGTTTCCCATGTTCTCCCCGTGTCCGCGGGGGTGGGGGGGTAGAATATGAAGTCTTTTTGGGGACGTTTTGGAAGTCTGCAGGGCCGTGGTCCTGGTGATTGTCGGTGGTATGAAGTATGTTGCGTGTCCAACATTGAAAACATTAAAAGATCCTGCGGTCTTTAATGTTCTCCCCGTGTCCGCGTGGGTGTCCTCCGGGTTCTCCGGTTTCCTCCCACAGTCCAAAAACATGGATCGAGTCAATTGAGTTCTCCAAATTGCCCCATATAGAGTGTGTCTGTGTGAGTGAGTAAGTGTGTGCCCAGCGATGGATTGGCGCCCTGTCCTGGGTGTATCTGCCCAGCGCCCGAAACGTTCTTCCCTGGATGGGCATGGGGAACCCCCCCCCGCCCGCCCCCCCGCGACCCTAATATAGGATAAAGCAGAAGATAATGGATGGATGGACATAGTTAAGTCAGGAAGGACTGATGATGGCACTTAGCTGTGTTAAAGCAGCAAGATCTAATAATTAAGGTCCAGCGTTTTCCGCGGAGGCGCCGTGTTAAATTTATGCGGCGCACCACATCCATCTTTAGCGGGATGCGCCGTCGCCGAAAGCCAGAAAACAATGTGTTGCTTAATAAATCAGGGAGAACGGTGCGGCCCGAGCGCTCGCATTAGGGCCAATAACAACCAGCTGTGCGTGGCGCATCCCCTCTCCGAGGGTAATGGGCCTATTTGAGCATCTCGGGCCCGGCTCGCGGATAATTGGCCGGAAGAATGACGGAGGTGTCCGAACGTAATGTGACCATTAGCCGGCGTGCCGATTAAACACGGGGCTCACCATGGGTTTCGCACTCATGACGCTGATGATCAGCCACCAAAACCAACGGGGCTCGATGGCGGAGATCTGAAACGCATCTCCGCCGCAACACCGTCCTCACTTTTCTGTTTTCGTCTCGCTAATGTGTCTCCTCCACCACACTCGGATGCCGAAATAAAAAAAAATAATAATAAAAAAATAAAAAAAAATAAAGAAAAATAAGAGGCTTGTTTGGAAGCCCCTTTTCCATTCCCTCTGAAACTAATTAGTGCTGAAGCCTGGAGCTGGTCGGAGACAGGGATGGGTTGAGTGGAGGGGGTTGCTCTCTCTCTCTCTCTCTCTCTCTCTCTCTCTCTCTCTCTCTCTCTCTCTCTCTCTCTCTTGGTGTCTTATTGCTGTAAAGAACACTCATCCTTGAAATAATGGATCCTGGGCGGCAGCTTGCTTGATCCCAACATCACGGCCTCGTTACCGCCGAATAAGCGTATGATGATTTCCATTCAGCCACATTTACCTCGCACTGTCCATCTCCGGCAAGAGGTCACCCCCTCGCCTGCACGTCGGTTCTTACCCATACCCGGATCCGAAATGGTTCCCGGGGCCGAGGAGGCCGCCAGGTGAAGGGCCGCTCCGCGGTCGCCACATCGAACCGTGGCGCAGCCGAATGGCTCCCCCCGCTCATTCCGTTCGGGAGGCTGTTAGGAAGGCCCGGTCGTGCCCCGGCCACGGCTGCCCCCCCCCTGCAGGGCTCCCGGATCGATAGCAGCTGAATGCCATCTGCTTGGAGCAGCAGAACACCTCCAGAAGTCGGCGCCATGCATCTTCCCCTTATTGAAAGGTTATTTTTTATGCGAGTAAACAATTCGTCCTCCAGCCTCGGTGCGTTACGCTCATTTAAAACACCCCCCCCCCCACAACACACCACCCCCCACCACCACCTCTCCCACCCCCCACCACCCGCCACCGCCGCACACACCAACCGCACCAGATCGATGCATATGCAAAACGAGCAAAAAAAAAAAAAAAAATTGAATCCTAAGAGTCGACCTGATGCCCAGGTGACAGCAAATCAATGACCCTCCCCTGCCCGAAGTCCACGGCGCCCCACAGCCGCACGTGTAAATCCTTCCCTTTACACGTCCCAAAATCCGAGCGCCCGTGGAGCACCCCGGGAAGACGTCAAAGTGGAGGCGAGCCGTGCGACGCCGCTGAACACAGGACGGTGGACGGGGTTCGGACCGCCATGATACGTGTGTTGCAACATCATCGCTTCCCTGACCCTGACCCCCCCCCCCACCCCCACCCCCCCCCCCCAGCACGGGTGTCCGGGGAGCCAGATATTTCCACGGCACGCTCTGCTGGCCACATAGAACCTGTTACAGCTCCGGGGGGGATTGTTTGGCTCTTATTAGATTTTCTGCAGCATGGCTATTAGTGATAAATGTACTGCTACATTCACTGTCAAGTTAATCAATGCTGCCAAAGTTTTGTTGACCCAACAGCAATCTATAAAAGCAAGACCATTTTGTTTTGTCTTCCTTCTATCCCCCTTCCTTCTTCCTCCCACCCCCAACACCCACACCCCCCCCCCCCACCCAGATCCATGACAACTCAGTCTACCATGGGGGCCCTTTAGAAGCCCGGCTGTGTTTTCCAAAGCCAGATAGGCGGTGCAGGGAGGGGAGGGGTGGGGGGGGGTGGGTTGGGTGCGAGCGGAGTCCGCAAATTGAAATACTGTCTCTAAGAGCGGTGCAATTGCTGTGACGCGTGGCCTGTCAAAGAAAATGTTTAAAAACCCGAGTCACTCAAATAGATCCACTTTGATGGTTAAAACGCTGGCAAATCGATAACTTCACAGATGATAGAACGTTGTCAGGCTGCCAGGCCTTTTTCTTTGGAAACGTGCAATTTTCTTGACAAGCGCGGCCCTGCTTTTCTACAGCTGTACTGTGTAGCGGTCGGTGGGGGGGCAAAAAAAAAAAAAAAAAAAAAAAATGAAAGGCTGGAGACGATACGATCGGAGGAGCGATGAGGCGGGGGAAAAGAACTAAGAACGTCCGGCCACCAGCAATGGGGGGGGGGGGGTTCCCCATGCCCATCCAGGGGAGAACGTTTTGGGCGCTGGGCAGATACACCCAGGACAGGGGGGGCAATCCATCGCTGGATACACTCTCACTCTCACTCTATATGGGGCAATTTGGAGAATCCAATTGATCTTGATCCATGTTTTTTGGACTGTGGGAGGAAAGCGGAGAAACCCGGAGGAAACCCACGCGGACACGGGGAGAACGTGGAAACTCCACCCAGATTGGGATTCGAACCGGGAATCCCTAGCGCTGAGAGGAGAACATGCTAAACCACTAAGCCACCGTGCCGCCTATGGGGCAATTTGGAGAATCCAATTGATCTTGATCCATGTTTTTTGGACTGTGGGAAGAAACCGGAGAAACCCGGAGGAAACCCACGCGGACACGGGGAGAACGTAGAAACTCCACCCAGATTGGGATTCGAACCGGGAATCCCTAGTGCCGAGAGGAGAACATGCTAAATCACTAAGCCACCGTGCCGCCTATGAGGCAATTTGGAGAATCCAATTGATCTTGATCCATGTTTTTTGGACTGTGGGAGGAAACCGGAGAAGCAGGAGGAAACCCACGCAGACACGGGGAGAACGTGGAAACTCCACCCAGATTGGGATTCGAACCGGAATCCCTAGCGCTGAGAGGAGAACATGCTAAACCACTAAGCCACCGTGCCGCCTATGGGGCAATTTGGAGAATCCAATTGATGTTGATCCATGTTTTTTGGACTGTGGGAGGAAACTGGAGAAACCCGGAGGAAACCCACGGGGAGAACGGGGAGAACGTGGAAACTCCACCCAGATTGGGATTCGAACCGGGACCCCCCAGCGCTGAGAGGCGGTGGTGTTAACCACGGAGCCACCGTGTCCCGCCGAGCGTCTCAGTTTTCAAACGCAATTACCGGCTTATGAAATATGAATTTCCATCGATCGCTCCTCCCCTCCCATAACCCCCTCCCCCCGCCCCTGCATGATACACCCGGGCGTAAATTATGAAGCCCGGCTGACCTTTGCTTTGTCCTGGCGCTCGTTGCGATTGTCCACCCGCCGCACGACCACGATTTTTCGTCTTTCGTGTTTTATTGCCGTTGTCACGCAATCGTTGATAATTCATCGGGGCTCAGTGTGCGCCCCCCCCCCCCCCCCACCCCCCCCGGCCCGATCGGGCGAGCGGGCGGCTGAGTGCACAATTACTGGTGAGGTGCAGGAGAGAGGCGCCCTAACCTGGCTTGAGAATACCGATTAACCTTTTTTCACACGGCTGACAAATGAATTGCATCAACGGCGCACAGCAGCATTCATCAACGCCTGTCCTCACTTAAAGGCCCTGTTCAGCTGAAGAAAAATAACAAGTTTCTGCTAATAGAGCAGAGCTGCATGCTGCAGAACATTACGCTGTCGCGCGCGCCGCAACGCCGCATCCATCTTCTTTGATCTCGGACGGAAAAGCCAAATTCAGGCTTGTTTGCTGGCATGGATTATTTCTTTAACTGGAGTCTGAAAAATGACTAAGTTCAAGATGAGGGTCTGTTCTTGTGTGTGTGTGGTATGCAGAACCTAGTGTGACCAGATTCCAATTCACAAGATGTGGGACAAAGACTATGTTTGTGTGGGACAATCGAGGAACACCAATGCACTGCCATATATATATAATATATATATATATATTATATATATATATATATATATACATATATATAATATATATATATATATATATACATACATACATCTATCGCTGAACACACACTCACTCACACAGACACACTCTATATGGGGCAATTTGGAGAACTCAATTGACCTTGATCCGGAGAACCCGGAGGAAACCCACACGGACACGGGGAGAACATGGAAACTCCACCCAGATTGGGATTCGAACTGGGAATCCCCATCGCTGAGAGGAGAACATACTAATGATTACCACCGTGCCTTCTTTACACTGTTAGAAACCCATCCATCCATTATCTTCCGCTTTATGCTCTATTAGGGTCGCGGGGGGGGTTCCCCATGCCCATCCAGGGGAGAACGTTTCGGGCGCTGGGAAGATAGACCCAGGACAGGACGCCTATCTATCACTGGACACACACTCACACTCTATATGGGGCAATTTGGAGAACTCAACTGACTTGATCCATGTTTTTGGCCTGTGGGAGGAAACCGGAGAACCCGGAGGAAACCCACGCGGACACGGGGAGGACATGGAAACTCCACCCAGATGGGGATTCGAACCGGGAATCCCTAGTGCTGAGAGGAGAACATGCCAACGACTAAGCCAGCGTGCCACCCCATTTCACTTGCCCCACACCTTAATCATCAGACATACGGCAGATTTGGATTTGTTTAAAGACACTGACCGATCCCAAAGGCTGTCCCCTTCACACAAAAGGTCACTTATCTGACACGTTACGGCATCATTTGCATGAAATTTAGCATTTTATTGACCCTTTGCTTTTAAGATCCTGACCGTCTGCCATTACCGAGCGTCCGGCGCGATGTGTTCACTCAGCACATGTGGAAATTGTCAATTAACAGAGCATCGCTAATTACGCCTCCTTTTTTTCCCCCGACAAGGCCTTCTCCCCGAGAACGGCAGGCTGAGAGAATTCATTCATTCATTCATTATCTTCCGCTTTATCCTCTATTAGGGTCGCGGGGGGGGGGGGGGGGGGGGGGGGGGGGGTTTCCCCATGCCCATCCAGGGGAGAACGTTTCGGGCGCTGGGCAGATACACCCAGGACAGGGGGGCAATCTATCACTGGACACACTCTCACTCACACAGGCACACTCTATATGGAGCAATTTGGAGAACTCATTTGACTTGAACCATGTTTTTGGACTGTGGGAGGAAACCGGAGAACCCGGAGGAAACCCACGCGGACACGGGGAGAACATGGAAACTACACCCAGATGGGGATTCGAACCGGGAATCCCTAGTGCTGAGAGGAGAACATGCTAATTACTAAGCGTCCGTGCTGATTCATATGTGTAATGGTTCAGGAAAATAAAGACACATATACACAAACAAACATGCATAACTACACACACACACACACATACACACACACACAGTATATATATTTATGTGTGTGTGTATATATATATATATATATATATATATATATATATATATATATATATATAATATATTCATTCATTATCTTCCGCTTTATCCTCTATTAGGGTCGGGGGGTGGGGTTCCCCATGCCCATCCAGAGGAGAACGTTTCGGGCGCTGGGCAGATACACCCAGGACAGGACGCCAATCTATCGCTGGGTACACACTCACTCACACACACACACTCTATAAGGGGCAATTTGGAGAATTCAATTGACTCGATCCATGTTTTTGTACTGTGGGAGGAAACCGGAGAACCCGGAGGAAACCCACGCGGACACGGGGAGAACATGCAAACTCCACCCCGATTGGGATTCGAACCGGGAATCCCTAGCTCTGAGAGGAGAACGTGCTAAACCACTAAGCCACCGTGCCGCCTGAGAGAATTCATTTCGGCTTTTAATAGGGGGTTCGGTGACGAGGGGAGCCGGCGAGAAAAGTCGGCCCGATTCATCAGTTCTCCGCCGTTTATTAGAGTTCCGCGCATCGGGCCCCGCCGAGCCGTAATGGGCAAATGTGCTAACAAGAACTAAAGCCCGGGTCTTGTGATTATCCGCCAGCATTCGGGGACGAGAAAGTGAATCAAGAGCAAGGTGGAATTATTTTTCTTTATTAAGTGACCAGTGTCCCCGAGGACACAAAGCAAAGCAAACGATTAATCTTTTCCGACCGTCCGCGTGCAGGAACGGGTCCCGGCCGGGATGGAGGTGGTCTGTACCTGTGGCGGGGTAGACTAAAATAATTAGGCCCTGTGCTGGGGAATAAATGGACTCCTGCGAGAGCCGTGGCACCGCTGACAATCCTGTTACCCCCTTTCTTTCTAATAACACGCTCCATGCGACCAATAACCAAGTGCGGGGGGGGGGGGGGGGGGGGACAGGAGTATAATTAACAAGATTCAATGCACTAATTGCAGGGAGCTATTAAAAAAAAAAAGAAAACAGTGAGCGGAGAAACTGCATTAATTGTTATTCCTAACAAAGTGTTTAATCAAATTAAGGCCGACATCGCCGTTCACAGTCGGCTAGGCAGGAAAAGCCCTTCGCAGCTTTTCCATTATCAATAGCTCGTCTATAGACAAGTTGTTACATTCGAGTTCCGTCCGTCCGTCCGTCCGTCCGTCCGTGCGTTCTGCTCGGACGATTGAATGGTGACCCGTCAGGTGCCGAGGTTACGTTTTTGGTTGATGGGTCTTTATTAAATGAGGCTTGAGTTCACGTTCAAGGTCATTGATTTATACAATCAGACAGCTTTACGCTATTCCCAGCCTGGTCCTCACAAGGACTGTTCTATAAACAATTCCACACAAATATCCAGAATCCGTTTCTTTGTTACCTTCACACTCTTCTTCGCGTTCTTCGAGGGTTCAGGGTATTCATTTAACGATTTGTGTATAATAAGTGCTGTATGAATAAAACGTGGGGGGGGGGGGGGGTTTAGCATGTTCTCCTATCGGTGCTGGGGATTCCCGGTTCGAATCCCAATCTTCCATGTTCTCCCGTGTCCACGTGGGTTTCCGCCGGGTTCTCCCACAGTCCAGAAACATGGATCAAGGTCAATTGAGTTCTCCAAATTGTCCCATATAGAGTGTGTCTGTGTGAGTGAGTGTGTGCCCAGTGATATATTGCCCCCCTGTTCTGGGTGTGTCTGCCCAGAGCCCGAAACGTTCTCCCCTGGATGGGCATGAGGAACCCCCCCGCGACACTACTAGATGATAAAGTGGAAGATAATGCATTCCGGAACTTCATCCATCCATTATCTTTCGCTTTTATCTTCTATTAGGGTCGCGGGGGGAGGGGGGGGGTTTCCCCATGCCCATCCAGGGGAGAACGTTTCGGGTGCTGGGCAGATAGACCCAGGACAGGGGGGCAATCTATCACTGGGCACATATTGACTCACTCACACAGACACACACTATATGGGGAAATTTGGAGAATTCAATTGACCTTGATCCATGTTTTTGGACTGTGGGAGGAAACCGGAGAACCCGGAGGAAACCCACGCGGACACGGGGAGAACATGCGCCCAGATTGGGATTCGAACCGGGAATCCCTAGTGCTGAGAGGAGAACATGCCAACCTTAAAGCCACCGTCCGCCCTGTTTTGCATCCAGTTCACAATAATGAACACACACACACACACACACACACACACACACAGTATGTAAACATTTGATACACTATATTTGAAAGCCCACTCACCCCGTTTTGAGTCAGCATCAGCACCATGTTAACTAGTTTCTGACAAATAACCCCACAGCCCCTGCTGCCCTACATTCCTGGGTCGGTTTCCCCAAAAACCTGTGGACTCGCGAGCGAGCGAGCGGCGCGAGAGCAGAAGTGCCGAGCCAAGCAGGCTGTGATAGAAACAGTGATGGATTCCAGTTATTAGCCGATCAAAAAGATGGATGGCTCGCCGCTTCGCACAATCAACATCATCATCTAGATCTATTTAAAGATAGTGCTCGTGCTAATCAACTTATTTAAGCCGGTGATAATATCAGAGACCAGAATAATCTGCTGCACCGGTGCCTCATCCCCCTTCCACCGCCGGTCGATAAAATCACTTGTGCCGGTGCTAACAGAGGTAAATAATGACCATCCCAGTCATTAATATTATTTAACACTCCCACCCAGAACTAATGAAGAAGAAACGCCGTGTGGACCCTCCAACACCAACCTGCAGCCCAGAACCCATGGAGTGGCACCGTGGAAACATGAACGGTTATCACAGAGACTTACAGTAACAATGACTCGAACCCGGATCACAGCCAGAAAAACACTGTATTAATTCAACTACGGTGGACTGATTATGAATATATATTCATTATGTACAGTATACTAAATAATTACCAAATAATAATAAAACATGAACGGGGTGGGCTGGCACGGTGGCTTAGTGGTTTAGCATGTTCTCCTCTCAGCACTAGGGATTCCCGGTTGGAAT
Organism: Corydoras sp. C115; assembly: GCA_019802505.1. Classification (NCBI taxonomy): domain Eukaryota; kingdom Metazoa; phylum Chordata; class Actinopteri; order Siluriformes; family Callichthyidae; genus Corydoras; species Corydoras sp. C115. Next base: position 499,962 of record JAFMOC010000245.1, on the reverse strand, counting down.
CCCCATCTGGGTGGAGTTTCCATGTTCTCCCCGTGTCCGCGTGGGTTTCCTTCGGGTTCTCCGGTTTTCTCCCACTGTCCAAAAACATGGAACAAGTCAATTGAGTTCTCCAAATTGCCCCATATAGAGTGTGTCTGTGTGAGTGAGTGTGTGTCCAGCGATAGATTGGCGTCCTGTCCTGGGTGTATCTGCCCAGCGCCCGAAACGTTCTCCCCTGGATGGGCATGAGGAACCCCCCCCCGCGACAGTTAGATAGGATAAAGCGGAAGATAATGAATGAATGAATGAATAGGGGTGGCACGGTGGCTTAGTGGTTTAGCATGTTCTCCTCTGAGCGCTAGGGATTCCCGGTTCGAATCCCCATCTGGGTGGAGTTTCCATGTTCTCCCCGTGTCTGCGTGGGTTTCCTCCAGGTTCTCTGGTTTCCTCCCACAGTCCAAAAACATGGATCAAGTCAAGTGAGTTCTCCAAATTGCCCCATATAGAGTGTGTCTGTGTGAGTGAGTGTGTGCCCAGCGATAGATTGGTGTCCTGTCCTGGGTGTATCTGCCCAGTGCCCGAAACATTCTCCCCTGGATGGGCATGGGGAACCACCTCGCGACCCTTATATAGGATGAAGCGGAAGATAATGGATGGATGGACATATGAATAGAATGCAGATGTGGACTCTCATCTGGCACCGCTGGCCCTTCTGCTGGTACAGTTAACCAAAAGTGTCCCCTCATAAAGCTACAGTCTCAGGACCAACACATCTAGACCGTCTTTGACAGACATATGGCAGTGCTATCTATATGTGAGCCAAAATTACATGCTCCACATGTTTCAAACACGTCTGGTTCACACATCTGGTCTCCAAAAATGTTTTTTTGCGTTGCTACCGACATGTAGTATATATTTGGTTGATGCGTGGCTCATATTTGGTGTCTATGTGGCCCAAATCGTACAAGCGGGATCGGCGTCAATTCATGTGCGTATATATATATATATATATTATATATATATATATATATATATATATATATATATATATATATATATATATATATATATATATATCTCCATCCATCCATCCATACGCTTTATCCTCTATTAGGGTCGCGGTGGGGTTCCCCATGCCCGTCCAGGGGAGAATGTCTCACGTGCTGGGCAGATACACCCAGGACAGGACGACAATCTATCACTGGACACAAACTCACTCACACAGACACACTCTATATGGGGCAATTTGGAGAATTCAATTGCCCTTGATCCATGTTTTTGGACTGTGGGAGGAAACCGGAGAACCCGGAGGAAACCCATGTGGACACGGGGAGAACATGGAAACTCCACCCAGATTGGGATTTGAACCGGGAAATCCTAGTGCTGAGTGGAGAACATGCTAAACCACTAAGCCACAGTGCCGCCCCTATATATATATATATATATATATATATATATACACACACACACACACACATATATATATATATATATGAATTTTGTACAATTGCACCCTTTCAATATTGTGGAAATAGTTATAGTTGTGGAATAAAGGTCCAAAGCAAGGTCCATGAAGGTCCACACCCTAGACGTGTCCACCAGTCCATCACAGAGCAGACATGGTGATTTGGAGAAAATTTACATCACCACTTCACTTACTCGCATATATTTGGACAGTGTGAACTCAAACCTCTAAAAAAAATCCACAGAGACCTGGGGATAACATCAGACCTGAGGATAACATCAGACCTGAGGATAACATCAGACCTGAGGATAACATCAGACCTGGGGATAACATCAGACCTGGGGATAACATCAGACCTGGGGATAACATCAGACCTGAGGATAACATCAGACCTGAGGATAACATCAGACCTGAGGATAACATCAGACCTGAGGATAACATCAGACCTGAGGATAACATCAGACCTGAGGATAACCAGACCTGGGGATAACATCAAAGACCAGAGGATAAACATCAGACCTGGGATAACATCAGACCTGAGGATAACATCAGACCTGGGGATAACATCAGACCTGAGGATAACATCAGACCTGAGGATAACATCAGACCTGGGATAACATCAGACCTGAGGATAACATCAGACCTGAGGATAACATCAGACCTGAGGATAACATCAGACCTGGGGATAACATCAGACCTGAGAATAACATGAAACTCTTACACAGAACAGGCCGTCATGCTGGGGAACCATGCTGGGATTCTCTAAGAGGCGAGATATTGCCAAATTGTTCTCGTAATAAAGATCAAGAATCACTAATATTATTCAACATGACACTGAACTCCAAAGAAAAACACTCTGCACATCATGTTTTTCCACCCCAGGCCTCCGTCTTGAGGCGTGTGGGTATTTGGACAGGTAGCCGGGCCCGGTGACGGTCATTAACCGTGGCTGGGGCTGAATGAAGACAAACGGGAGACAAGCCTAGTTTCCAGTAGAGCTAACCTGCTTACAAGATAAATACTCGGAGGCTGACCCTTCAGCCCATGATGAACAGCCTCTCATGTTCCGAGCAGTCTCTGGCTACCACTCTGGAGTGGGGAGTGGGAAGGGGGGAGTAAGGGTGGGGGTGGGGGGATCGTCAGAGGCATGGACAAAACCACTGGACAAAACCTGGTCAGTGGCTGAGGGGTGGTGAACTGAACACGGTGTGATATTTCTTGTGTTGGATGAAATACAGACTTATTCACAGCGAGGAGATTCACACCAACTGACAGTGAAAGCAGTGATTCTCAATTATTTTCTGTTAAGCCCCCCCTAGGAAAAAGAAAACATTTTGCGCCCCCCCCCCCCCCACACACACACGCACACTCACCTCGCCCCCCCCCCCCCCGGCCACTACGACCACTGTAGTATGATTTGTCTATAAATTAGTTATAAGTACACCTCTTTTATAACATTAAAGAAAACAAAAAAGAAAGAAATAGAGATCAACTTAGAACAAAGAATCATTTGATTAACTTTGTTTTGTAGTTTGTATCAGAAACGAATGAAATCCTTGTTCAAACTAGAAACATTTTTGAACTGACTGGAATTTGATGCTGAAAAATTCATCAGCAACATTTTTTATCAAAATAATGAAGACAGAACTCATTTCTCCAAACGCGTCCGTTCTGCAGCGCACAGCTTTTCTGAAGTAGCTTTCATAAAGCGGGATGATTGCTGGCTCTGGGCGTCACGTTTACCATTTAAAAACTCAAGCGGTTATCAGCGTGATCAGGGTGTAATGTCTTTAAGTGACGCCTTCATTTATTTGGCTTCACGCTGTCCACTGCCAACATTTTAAGACACAGAAGACACACCGGTCTTTCTTCGTCTCCACCTCAGTTACAGTGAAGTTACAGTGAAGCCAGGCGCTACATAAGCTTCGACATTGTTTCCTCGTTTTAGTTTTCGGTTCACTTTTGTTTGTCTCATTATCTTCGTCTCTCTCCGCCGTCTCTGTTAAATATTTCTCCATGTTGTCTCTTGAGGGTTTGTTCAGTACACTTAATATCAATTGCTCTGTGATTTCTTGTTATGCGCCCCCCCCACTATTTGAGAAGCACTGCATTAAAGGGACAATGTCCCAAAAAAGCTCAACATGAACCAAACATGGGTTTGACATGGACAGAATTAAAGACACCACTGGATCCTTATTCTGCCGTCAGCTTTATGATCCATCCATCCATTATCTTCCGCTTTATCCTCTACTAGGGTCACGGAGGGGGGGGGGGGTTCCCCATGCCCATAGAGTGAGAACGTCTCAGGCGCTGGGCAGATACACCCAGGACAGGACGCCAATCTATCGCTGGACACACACTCACTCACACAGACACACTCTATATGGGGCAATTTGGAGAATTCAGTTGACTTGATCCATGTTTTTGGACTGTGGGAGGAAACCCGGAGAACCCGGAGGAAAGTCACGCGAACATGGGGAGAACATGCAAACTCCATCCAGATTGGGATTCGAACCGGGAATCCCTAGTGCCGAGAGGAGAACATGCTAAACCACTAAGCCACTGTGCCACACGACTTGGAGACCAACCTCACTATCAAACTCTATGGCTTAGAATCATTGTAATTCGGACTATAGAGGATCCAAGGGTCGTACACAACTGAAGGGATAGGACACAGACTCACACATACGTACATACTTTGTTAGTCCCCTTTGTTAGACCACCATCCATGTTTTTGGACCGTGGGAGGAAACCGGAGAACCCTGAGGAAACCCACGGGGAGAACGTGGAAACTCCACCAAGATTGGAAATCGAACTGGATATCCCTAGTGCTGAGAGGAGAACATGCCAACCACCAAGCCACCGTGCCGCCCCTGATTCTAAACCTACGTCACCAAAAGAATCTGATGGAGTGATTTTAGAACACTTTGGTCAAAATTTGGCTCGGATCTGAAACGTTAAATACAGGTCTTAATGAGAACATCAGGGGCGGCACGGTGGCTTAGTGGTTTAGCATGTTCTCCTCTCAGCTCTGGGGATTCCCGGTTCGAATCCCCATCTGGGTGGAGTTCCCATGTTCTCCCCGTGTCCGCGTGGGTTTCCTCCGGGTTCTCCGGTTTCCTCCCACAGTCCAAAAACATGGATGAGTTCTCCAAATTGCCCCATATAGAGTGTGTCTGTATGAGTGAGAGTGTGTCCAGCGGTAGATTGGCGTCCTGTCCTGGGTGTATCTGCCCAGCACCCGAAACGTTCTCCCCTGGATGGGCATGGGGAACCCCCCCCCCCCCCGCGACCCTAATAGAGGACAAAAGCTCCAACAACTCCAGACGCTCAATTCAGACAGCAATTAAAGTCCAATAACCCGAGCGCTAACAATCCATAGCAGACTTATTTTCGCTTTTCCAACACTAAAGGTCACTGACACTGCATCCAGGACGTCCCAGCAGGGGGTCCGAGGTCAATTTAGGGTTCGCTAATTACATCCAAAAGCACGTGGCTCAGGCGACCCAGGGTCAAGAGAATGAGAAGGTGGAGGAAGGAAGTGGAGAAGAGAAAACGAGCCGGGATCGTTTCATTCGGAAGGTTTTCTGGCGATCGTCAGGTCGTGCTGTATGGGTTCTAGTTCTATCCCATAGTCCAACCTGATCCTAATCCCAATCCTACAAAGCAATTCATTTAATTAGTATAATTTTTGGTGTAAAACCCTTTGTTTTTTGGCTACTGCCTCACAACAAAAAGTTGCCCCACGTTCCATTACCAAACATAGGTCCCTTTTGTGAGAAGTCTGCATGTTCTCGTTGTGGTGGCAGTAGTTATACCATCCGGGTACTCCGGTTTCTGCCCACATTCCAAAAACATGCCGATGGGTTAATTTGAAGCAGTAATTGCCCCCCTGATTAGATCGTTTGTAAACTATGGTGAAGGAAAGACTTGGAGACCATCCATCCATTCATTATCCTCCGCTTTATCCTCCATTAGGGTTGCGGGGGGGTTCCCCATGCCCATCCAGGGGAGAACATTTCGGGCGCTGGGCAGATACACCCAGGACAGGAGGCCAATCTATCACTGGACACTCACTCACACACAAACACACTCTATATGGGGCAATTTGGAGAATTCAATTGACTCGATCCATGTTTTTGGACTGTGGGAGGAAACCCAGAGGAAACCCACACGGACACGGGGAGAACATGGAAACTCCACCCAGATGGGGATTTGAACCGGGAATCCCTAGTCCTGAGAGGAGAACATGCTAAACCACTAAGCCACCGTGCCGCCCTTGTTGGAATTTATTAAAATAAAAAGATATTAATTGAAATAATTTATCCTATCTGTTTAGAAAGTGAGGGCGGCACGGTGGCTTAGTGGTTTAGCATGTTCTCCTCTCAGCGCTAGGGATTCCCGGTTCGAATCCCCATCTGGGTGGAGTTTCCATGTTCTCCCCGTGTCCGCATGGGTTTCCTCAGGGTTCTCCGGTTTCCTCCCACAGTCCAAAAATATGGATCAAGTCAATTGAGTTCTCTAAATTGCCCCATATAGAGTGTGTCTGTGTGAGTGAGTGTGTGCCCAGCGATAGATTGGCGCCCTGTCCTGGGTGTATCTGCCCAGCGCCCGAAACGTTCTCCCCTGGATGGGCATGGAGAACCCCCCCTGACCCTAATAGAGGATAAATCTGAAGATGATGGATGGATGGATGTTTGAAGGTATGGAATCTGTGTTGTAATAGTTTAACTGAACCCGGGGACAATGCTTTAAGACAAAACCTGTTGGACGTTTTGACGAGATAAAGGTCAGTTATCAGGTGAGTCCAGTTTTATGCAAAACACACCCAAAAGAAGGCCAGTCCACCTTCGACACGGCCACTGCGAACTCAGAGCTCTCTCATCATTCATATATTAGAACATATTTCACAATCTATACACTGTATTCTCGTATTAAAAAAAAAAATTAAAAAAAAATCTCATTTTCTTCTTTAAAATTTAAATTTAAATGATAACTTGGGGCGGCACGGTGGCTTAGTGTTTTAGCATGTTCTCGTCTCAGCACTAGGGATTCCCGGTTCGAATCCCCATCTGGGTGGAGTTTCCATGTTCTCCCTGTGTCCGTGTGGGTTTCCTCTGCGTTCTCCGTTTTCCTCCCACAGTCCAAAAACATGGAACAAGTCAATTGAGTTCTCCAAATTGCCCCATATAGAGTGTGTCTGTGTGAGTGAGTGAGTGTATGACCAGTAATGGATTGGCGCCCTGTCCTGGGTGTATCTGCCCAGCGCCCGAAACGTTCTCCCCTGGATGGGCATGGGGAACCCCACTGCAACCCTAATAGAGGATAAAGCGGAAGATAATGAATGAATGAACTTTAAAATAACGAGGTAATTGGGGACCGTGACCCATAATTTCGTTATCTCATGCACCACATGTGATATTAATGACAATAAAATTTTCTTGAATCTTGAATGATTTCTGCCACTGACGGTTTTTCCGGTACGATTGGCGGTGTATTCAGTAAAACGCATTACATTCATTTGGAACCAACCCGCCGACTTATAACCGTTATATCAGAACATAACAATATAGCCGTTACCCGCCTCGCCAGACGCCGAGTCCCTATAATCCCCCTTTCTTTTCAGGAGAAGGAAATAAAGCAGAGGAAGAATTTTTTTTTTTTTTTTTTTTTTTTTTTTTTTTGGCTTGATGAACTCCTGCACCGCTCGCACTAAAAATAAAGCTGATAGCAAAGGTTTCTCGCAGCTTGCAGCCTCCCAGCCCCTAACCTTTCCTAAAGTTGTAGATGAAATGTCATAGCCGGACCCTCAGGTATAAGTTAGCGGCGTAACTGGACAGCGCCACGGAATGAATCACTGTCGTTCTAAATGTGGAATCAGCACTTCCAGAGCCGTCCTATCTGGAGATGTAAAGGCGAGGACGCGCGGCTCCAGGAGCTCTGCTATTGATTTTTTTCTTCTCCTCCGGACAAAGAGACTTTCTCAAATACATGATACATCATAATCACGCAATTTGT
>JAFMOC010000245.1:477500-487500 GCA_019802505.1 Corydoras sp. C115 | reverse complement strand
ACACTCTATATGGGGCAATTTGGAGAACTCAATTGACTTGACCCATGTTTTTGGACTGTGGGAGGAAACCGGAGAACCCGGAGGAAACCCACGCGGACACGGGGAGAACATGGAAACTCCACCCAGATGGGGATTCGAACCGGGAATCCCTAATGCTGAGAGGAGAACATGCTAAACCACTAAGCCACCGTGCCTCCCTCACTTTCAAACAGATAGGATACATTAATTCAATTAATATCTTTTTATTTTAATAAATTCCAACAAGGGCGGCACGGTGGCTTAGTGGTTTAGCATGTTCTCCTCTCAGCACTAGGGATTCCCGGTTCAAATCCCCATCTGGGTGGAGTTTCCATGTTCTCCCCGTGTCCACATGGGTTTCCTCCGGGTTCTCCGGTTACCTCCCACAGTCCAAAAACATGGACTCAAGCTCAATTGAATTGAGCTCAATTGACACACACTCCCTCACACAGACACACTCTATATGGGGCAATTTGGAGAATTCAAGTGACCTTGATCCATGTTTTTGGACTGTGGGAGGACCCACATTGGTAATTTCAGTGGACTTGGGATTTTTTATTATTTTTTTTAACAAAAGCATTTCATTTTAGACGCGTTGAGGTCCGAACGCCATCGCACTGTAAAGCCGGAGCTTCGGATCGTCATCGTCAGGGCGAAACGCATGATTATCAGGTTATCCGACGCCCCGGAACAGGTGACGGAGAAACTGTCAGAGTTCATAAAGGGCCCACCAATAACGCAGCAGTCACGAGTCAGCAGTCCGGCTCCGGGGACGAGGCGAGCATCGATTAATGTCACACAGCCGATAGATTTATGTATGCAAATGCACCTATCCCATCCCTCCGCCGCCCTATTAATTTACTGTGGCAGTCGGCGTACAGCGGGACGCGTCCTGTCAAACAGAGAGAAAATTTTAGGGCCAAAGCGGCGAATCGCTCGGGCGTCTGCTGGGAAAATGGGACGGCTGAGAAAACAAATTCACATGCATTCATTTCAATCTTAATTGATGTTAATGAGGCCGCCGGGCAAATGAATAATGCAGAGGTCATCAGGTTTCGACCTTGCGGCAGGCGGCGGGCCGGAGGATTTCAGACAGGAGGTTTGTTCGCGCCCGCTGAAACCATCCATCCATCCATCCATCCATTATCTTCTGCTTTATCCTCTATTAGGGTCGCGGGGGGGGGGTTCCCCATGCCCATCCAGGGGAGAACATTTCGGGCGCTGGGCAGATACACCCAGGACAGGACACCAATGTATCACTGGGCACACACTCACTCACATATGGGGCAATTTGGAGAACTCAATTTACCTTGATCCATGTTTTTGGACTGTGGGAGCAAACCGGAGAACCCAGAGGAAACCCACGTGGACACGGGGAGAACATGGAAACTGCACCCAGATTGGGATTCGAACCGGGAATCCCAAGCGCTGAGAGGAGAACATGCTAAACCACTAAGCCACCGTGCCGCCCTGCTGGTGAAAACATTTGGGGTATTAACGGTGGTGAGTTTCAGTCCATATATGGCGCTCAGGGTCTCAGCGGGATTTTCAGGGGCACCGATGAAGGGTTTTTTCTCTACAATCACCTCCATCAGGTTTTGGGTTGAATAAATATGTTCAGAGTCCAATAAATGTTTTTCTGTAGACATGGGCGGCACGGTGGCTTAGTGGTTGGCATGTTCTCCTCTCAGCGCTAGGGATTCCCGGTTCGAATCCCAATCAGGGTGGAGTTTCCATGTTCTCCCCGTGTCTTTTAGTATTTTTGTATTCGTCCATAAATAGGGAGAACAAACTACATGACCTTCATAGTGGCCTATACCTCACTTTGATGTAACATCCATCCATTATCTTCCACTTTATCCTCTATTAGGGTCGCGGGGGTGGACACACACACACACTCACTCACACAGATACACTCTATATGGGGCAATTTGGAGACATTCATCCATGTTTTTTGGACTGTGGGAGGACCCACATTGCTCAAGGACCCAGATTGGTAATTTCAGTGGACCTGGGATTTGAACCCCCAACCTTCATATTGATAGCCCAACACCACAACCACTGAGCTGCCATGCCTCTGCTTTCGTAAAGCCTACAGAAAAACCTTCATGTAGCTCTAAAACCACCATTAAATTCATCCATTCATCCTTTATCTTCCACTTTATCCTATATTAGGGTCGCGGAGGGGGGGTTCCCCATGCCCATCCAGTGGAGAACGTCTCGGGCGCTGGGCAGATACACCCAGGACAGAACACCAATCCATCGCTGGGCACACACTCACTCACACAGACACACTCTATATGGGGCAATTTGGAGAATTCAATAGACTTGATCCATGTTTTTGGACTGTGAGAGGAAACCGGAAAACCCGGAGGAAACCCACGTGGACATGGGGAGAACATGGAAACTCCACCCAGATGGGGATTCGAACCGGGAATCCCCAGCGCTGAGAGGAGAACATGCTAAACCACTAAGCCACCGTGCCGCCCACTATTAAATTAAGATATCCAAAGTAAAATGTCCAATGTTCTATGTTTAGAAGTAAACATGTCCGGTTCTAAACACAGTTTTTCACCACAGAACCTGATGTAGGGGATCATTTGGACGTTTTTGGAGTCCGCTTCAGACGACGGCAGATATCAGAGCAACGTCATTCTGAATCCTTACAGACGCCTCCGTCTGATCATCAGCTTCAGCCACTTGGTTTTCACGCTGAAATCTCACTCCCGACGTTCCGCCCGTGTTCTCACGGAGACACTTATCGCATCGGTTTCCCTCCATCTGCAAAACGCCCTTCGCTTAAAGGGCAGACATGAGAAGAGGCGCAGGAGTGAAATCTTTAAGCACACTCTGGAAACGGCGCCGTGCACCCGGCGTGCACCGCAGGAGCGCCGCTGACTGCAGGCAGAGTGCGGCGGAGCCCCGAACCGGGGCCACTTATCACCACGGCGATCCTGACACCAAAGGACAATCGCAAGAGAATCAGCGGCGGACCAACAGAATTAAAGTTTAAAGTCCAGGAAAGAATCAGCAGCCCGGATCGTTCCTTACACACAGCCCCAAAATGAGCAGGCATGGGATCATCGAGGAGCCTGGCAGCTCCACCATCAGCAGATAAGGAAAACGGATGAAGCGGCGGCTCAGCGAACCCGAGCTTTACTCCATTCTGCCTTTGTTTACGTCCTGCTTCAAAAAAAAACAACAATAAAACAATAAAACAGATACTATTATTATTATTACTATTATTATAAATATTATTATTATTCATTCATTTATTATCTTCCGCTTTATCCTCTATTGGGGTCGCGGGGGGGGGGGGTTCCCCATGCCCATCCAGGGGAGAACGTCTCGGGCGCTGGGCAGATACAGCCAGGACAGGACGCCAATCCATCGCTGGACACACACTCACTCACACAGACACACTCTATATGGGGCAATTTGGAGAACTCAATTGACCTTGATCCATGTTTTTGGACTGTGGGAGGAAACCGGAGAACCCGGAGGAAACCCACGCGGACACGGGGAGAACATGGAAACTCGAACTGGGAATCCTCAGTGCTGAGAGGAGAACATGCTAAACCACTAAGTCACTGTGCCACTATTATTATTATTTATTATTATAGAACTGTTTCATAAATAGGCGGCACGGTGGCTTAGTGGTTTAGCATGTTCTCCTCTCAGCACTAGGGATTCCCGGTTCGAATCCCCATCTGGGTGGAGTTTCCAGGTTCTCCCTGTGTCTGCGTGGGTTTCCTCCGGGTTCTCCGGTTTCCTCCCACAGTCCAAAAACATGGATCAAGTTAATTGAATTCCCAAAAAATTGCCCCATATGGAGTGTCTGTGTGAGTGAGTGAGTGTGTGCCCAGCGATGGATTGGCGCCCTGTCCTGGGTCTGTCTGCCCAGCGCCCGGGACGTTCTCCCCTGGATGGGCGTGGGGAACCCCACCGCGACCCTAGTGGAGGATAACGCGGGAGATAATGAATGAATGAATGAATGTTTCATAAATAACTAGGGATTCCCGGTTCGAATCCCCATCTGGGTGGAGTTTCCATGTTCTCCCCGTGTCCGCATGGGTTTCCTCCGGGTTCTCCGGTTTCATCCCACAGTCCAAAAACATGGATCAAGGTCAATTGAGTTCTGCAAATTGCCCCATATAGAGTGTGTGTCTGTGTGAGTGAGTGTGTGTCCAGAGATGGATTGGCATCCTGTCCTGGGTGTATCTGCCCAGCGCCCGAAACGTTCTCCCCCGGATGGGCATGGGGAACCCCCTCCCTCCCGACGCTAATAGAGGATAAAGCGGAAATAATGGATGAATGAATGAATATTTTATAAATAATGTTCCTCATAATGAACCGATTTAACATTAAAATGCATAATGAGGGAGACATACACACGAGGAACCATCACAATCCAGAACCTTAGGAACTATTGAACGATGAACACAAAAAAAAGACCAAAAGAACATTTCCAGGCAGACTTTCGGAGGGGTTTCGGTGAAGTTCATGACAAAGCGATGCAATTCCAGCAGGAGGAGCCGGTATTTGTCTCATCCTGGCATTTTGAGGTTCTAAGATTTGAATCACTGAGGTTCTGTGTCCTTTCTGTTGACGTGTCCAAATAATTACCACAGACTTTTCATCACAGCAAATTATATTGTTCTTCTTATCAGCGTTTGCACTTGTTCAAGAAAACTCATTGTGTTTCGAGTGAAAACTACTAACCTTTTTAAAAGTTGACAGGGTTCGAGTCCATCCATCCATCCATTATCTTCCGCTTTATCCTCTATTAGGGTTGCGAAGGGGTTCCCCATCCCCATCCAGGGAGAACGTCTCAGGCACTGGTACAGATACACCCAGGACAGGACGCCAATCTATCACTGGGCACAAACTCAATCACACAGACACACTCTATATGGGGCAATTTGGAGAATTCAATTGACTTGATCCATGTTTTTGGACTGTGGGAGGAAACCGGAGAACCCGGAGGAAACCCACGCGGACACGGGAAGGACATCGAAACCTCTAAGCCACTGTGCCGCCCAGGGTTCGAGTCTTTAAAATAACATTTTTTTAAAAATTAAGCCAGTGCTACACAATATGTAGTTTAAACAATAGTCCATCTAGATGATTTATATATATACACATCCTTTTCATTCATTATCTTTATCCTCTATTAGGGTCGCGGTGGGGTTCCCCATGCCCATCCAGGGGAGAACGTCTCGGGCGCTGGGCAGATAGACCCAGGACAGGACGCCAATCTATCACTGGGCACACACTCACACAGACACGCATGCATACACACTCTATATGGGGCAATTTTGGAAAACTCAATTGACTTGATCCATGTTTTTGGACTGTGGGAGGAAACCGGAGAACCCGGAGGAAACCCACGCGGACACGGGGAGAACATGGAAACTCCACCCAGATGGGGATTCGAACCGGGAATCCCTATTGCTGAGAGGAGAACGTGCCAAACCACTAAGCCACCGTGCCGCCGATATATATATATATATATATATATGTGTGTGTGTGTAGATGTGTGTGTGAAAATATATATATATATATATATATATATATATACACACACACACATATTTGTGTATATATATATATATATAAGAATCACATATATACACACACACATTATATATATATATATATATAAATATAAATATAAACACATATATACATAAACAGGTTGCTCGAGTTAAACTACTGTGCTGTATGAAAACAAACCAATCAAAAAATAGTACCCAGGTAATAGTACCCAGTTCCCCTTTAATATAGCTCGTACTTCACCTTTAAAGCGATCAGAGTTCTGCAGTCTGTAAATGAGAGAACGACAGGCCCCTCGGTCCTGAACCCAGCACTCAAACTAAAAACACCTGTCTGAGAGAAACAGAGTGAAAACTTCAGTCGGTGTTCTCGTGAACGTCAGGCGAGGCTTTTCTGCAGCCGGCAGTCGGGGCGCAGCACTAACGACAGGCCTCATAACGACGTCCTGCACTGAGCGTCTCACACCAGCATCCTCTTAAGCAACGCGCACTTCTGACAGCTTGTCAATATGACGGAAACGACGAGCGCGAGCGCGGCCTCGAGTTTTTGACAGCACTTTAGAGACGTATATGCAAAGCGACGAGGAGCTCGACGGAACACGGCGCGGCCTCCTCCCCGCATCTCCCTTCATCTCATAGACCTCCAGTTCTCCAGTTCTCCAGACCGCAGTCCACACCGTTAAGAAAACACTACACACAGAAATAATAATGAAGAGAATTCCTTTATTAGCATTACGGCGTCGTACAGGAATGTAAAGTTACAAAAAAAAATTATAATCACAAAAAAAAAAAAAAAAAAAACAACGTAGAAACAAAGGAATCAAGTATAATTTCCGTTCTTTTAAAATGTTTCATGCATTTAAAGGAATCGTATGTATATACAGACGTACAGGGTCCGAGCACCACGGTGCTATACTTCATGTGACGGCTGGTTCATGCTTCCAGAGACTTCAGGTTTCCCTTATGTTCATCAGAACCAAGAACAGGCTGCATATTAAAGACCTGCAGTTCTACGGCTAAAGGGCGCCGAAGCCTCGAGGAGCGGAACCTAAAAATACCATTATAAAATAAAACTATGTTTAAGAGAACACTGAGGGTTCACTCCACAGCGAGTAACGCAGGAGCTTTATCCATCCATCCATCATCTAACGCTTTATCCTCTATTAGGGTCGCGGGGGGGGGGGTTCCCCATGCCCATCCAGCGGAGAACGTCTCGGGCGCTGGGCAGATACACCCAGGACAGGACGCCAATCTATCTCTGGACACACACACACTCACACTCTATATGGGGCAAATTGGAGAACTCAATTGACTTGACTGTGGGAGGAAACCGGAGAACCCGGAGGAAACCCACGCGGACACGGGGAGAACGTGGAAACTCCATCCAGATGGGGATTCGAACCGGGGATCCTTAGTGCTGAGAGGAGAACATCCCAAACACCAAGCCACCATGCACCCAAACGTCGTTCCATCCATCCATCTATCATCTTCTGCTTTATCCTCTATTAGGGTCGCGGTGGGGTTCCCCATGCCCATCCAGGGGAGAACGTTTCGGGCGCTGGGCAGATACACCCAGGACAGGGCGCCAATCCATCGCTGGTCACACACTCACTCACGCATACACACTCTATATGGGGCAATTTGGAGAACTCAATTGACTTGATCCATGTTTTTGGACTGTGGAAGGAAACCGGAGAACCCGGAGGAAACCCACGCGGACACGGGGAGAACATGGAAACTCCACCCAGATGGGGATTCGAACCGGGGATCCCTAGCGCTGAGAGGAGAACATGCTAAACACCAAGCCGCCCGCAGGATCTTTAATGTTTTTAAATGTTGGACAAGCGCCAAACTTCATACCACCGACAATCACCGGGAGCACGGCCGTACAGACTTCCAAAACGTCCCCAAAAAGACTTCATATTCTACCCCCACAATTTGCCCCCATGAATGTTGACCTGCTCATCCTCAAACGTGTCCCATGCCGTTCGAAACAAAGCCTATCGATGGGGTCGTCCTGCCCGTTCAGGTCATCAGAGGGCGTGGTAGATAACGGGTTAAGAGTGTTGGGGTTGCAATCAGAAGGTTGAGGGTTCAAATCCCGAATCCTCGAAAGAGAGCAATGCGGGCCCTTAGTGTTTATATCTCCAGGGGTGCGGCCCTCACCCATCCCTGTACTTAAATTATACTCTGTGAAGCCTCTGTGAATGGAAGCATGCACCAGCCCTAATTGGGGGGGGGTGCTTAATGACATCATACGTGCTGATGTTATGTTACTGACCCCGCAGGAATGTAGTGTTCATGTTTCCGGTCACCGCGCAAGATAAAATAGAAGCTTTGGCCAAAATAACTACCCGGTGCTGCCACTAGGGGGCTTACAATGGATCTAGCACAGCAGTAGAGTATTAATGTATTAATGCACCAACAGGAGGTTCAGATTCAGAGGTTTATTAGCGACATCCTTACCAAGTCCATGCATCATTCTTCAGTGATTATGTTTCGAGGACCAAATCATAAAGAAAAGAGAGAAAAATAATAAAAAAAAGAAACAGAAGAAATAAGAAGAAGAAGTGCCCTAATGCTTTTGGAGCGGAGTTCGTCGGGTTATGCGATGGCTTTGGCCTCCGGCAAAAAGGCCTCCCAATACTTTATGAGCTGCGGAAAGAGAACAGATCAAAATCAAACGTGTCGCTGGCGCGGCAGCACATCGGCGACGGCGCTGGGAACCGGTGGCCTACCTGCTGCTGCGTGTGAACCAGCGACTCCAGATATTTAATGATGACCACTTTGAAGTCCTTCACTCTTTGTTTCTGGGGGAAAAGCGATCAGAATTCAAATCAGAATTCAGGTCACGCTGTACCGTGCACACATCCCGGAACATCCTCCACCCGCCGACTCCACTCACCTCAAAGCGGCCCACCTCCCGCTGAATGTTTTTAGAGATCTGCTCGAAGTCTCTCTCTCCCTGCTGCACCTTGGCTTCCCACTAAAAAACAAGAGGCAGACAACAGAACCGTCAGGCTGATGGACACGGCGTCCGCGCGCCGCCTTCAGACCTGGATCGCTCCATTTCTGCTTCCGGCTGAGAAGAGTAGCCGAGATGAAGACGTCTCTACGGCATCGGTCGCTAAATCGGACTGAACTCGTCCTCCGGAACGTACAGACGACGAAATGGAGGTTCTAGCAGGTTGTACGTTGTTGTGGCAGCGGTTTGCTCAAACGCATGCCACTTGGGGGTGGGGTCTAGGGGTGTATTCAACTAAAGATTTTCATAGTCGAATCTGATTCGTCAGATTTTCCCTATAGTCGAATCAGTTAAAATTTCACCACAAGATGGCGCTATAAGCGTAGTTTTTAAAAAAGATTTTTTTTTTTTATATATTTTACTTGTTTTTCTAACAAAAGAAAACCTTTTTTTTGTTTTTCTTTTTTCTTCTAGAAATTAGGATGATTTTATTTGACAAAAGGCTATATATATAACGAAAACAAAGACATTTCATGTAAAAAACTAATGCTTAGCAGCAGCCATGGGCGCCCCCATGTGGTCAAAGTGGTACATTCGACTATGAGGTTCATAGTCGACTACGGTTCTCCGAATCGAATCGTCGAATCAGCGAATATTGCAGCTCACCCCTAGTGGGGTCTGCAGAATGAAGCTTCAGCGTGACATGTCCAGCCCATGGTCAGTGTGCAGACCATGTGACTGTACCCAGCAATGTGGACAGTTGCACCACGGCGAGTTCCAGTGCAGACTTGATGATTTTAAGGTAACTAGGTGGAGTCTACCCCTCTCCATGTCTGTGTGGGTTTTCTCCAGGGCCTCCAGGTCTCCACCCACGTTCTAAAAACATGCCCAAATTAAAGTGGGGATGCTGGTCGTTGGGGGGGGGGGGGGGGGGTGACTGTGGATGAATGCTGCGCGTCACGTCATGTGTGTGTATCACAGCAACAACGGACAGATGTTTGGTTTGGTTTATCTGAGGGTTGCATCAGAAAGCCGATCCCGTGCCGAACTGAATATGATGTGGGGTACTGACGGCTGACAAATATATCTGAATGGATTCCTCAGAAAAGCAGGGGGGGGGGGGGGGGGGTGATGTCCCGTCATGTGAAAAAGAAAGTGCCCCATGGTTTCATACAGAGGATCGACCCACATCCGGCCACACCGTATGTTTACATTTAATACATAAATTAGAATCAAATGACTGATTGCTTGTTAATTAATTCCCAAAAAAAAACAGAACGGTGGGGGGGGGGGGGGGGGGGGACTTTCGGTTTCACATGACTGAAGGTGATGAGCGACATGATGACTGGATGAACAATGAGAACCGCCATGTTGACATGACATGAACACCATCAGCTCACGATCACAAACACAATGTTCCACATGAAGAACCGGGACTGTGATGGAGGGCAGAACATATACA
>JAFMOC010000245.1:432500-467500 GCA_019802505.1 Corydoras sp. C115 | reverse complement strand
CACCAACCACCACCACAACAATCACCACAATCTACACAACAACAATCACCACAACACCAACCACAACAACCACCACAATCAACACAACAACAATCACCACAACACCAACCACCACCACAACAATCACCACAATCTACACAACAACAATCACCACAACACCAACCACCACCACAACCACCACCACAATCAACACAACAACAATCACCACAACAACCACCACAATAACAATCACCACAACCACCACCACCACAACAATCACAACAACCACCATCTCAACAACCACCACAACAACAATCACCACCACCACAATCACCACACACTGGATAGAAATGTGAGCAGAGGATCAAACACTGGGTTGTGATTTCCAGCCTATCGATGAATCGATATGTCGATCAGACCATCAGAACGTTCTGTAAACCCTGTGAGAACAACTCACCAACTTTCTCTGGATCAGACACAGTTATCTGCAGGTTAAAACTGTCCCTCGTCTCCTCGGCCTCTTCATCCTGTGGAACAACAGGCAACTCTTTATTAACCCCCGCAGGAATCAGGAAACAGAGATGTGTGCATGTTCACAGGAAACGCATCTGAAATGTGCTGAGCTCGGATGAAATTCTAAATAAATCAGTGAATGTTTAAATCTCTCTGTGTCTCATCAACACAGTGGATTACAGTTTGGTTAAATGAACAGGGTCTTTTAAGTTCCCCGACGTGATGGTGGAGTCAGAGCACGAAACCGAGTCGGTCAGGAAACCGAGCCACTGAGGACCAAGGGCCCCGCTGAAGGGCCCCACATGGGAAATGTTGGTGGATTTAGGGATTAAGCAGGAAACGTGCAGTAATAAAGACAGTGACATGTTAAACCTCATCCATGGAGCCGAATATGGAGGAGTCAACTCTGGGCGTGATGATGACTGTGGGGGTGACAGGAGTGATGGCGGGCGACGGGCCGTCTGAGAGGATCGGTTCTCTCTCTGGACTGTCCAGGGACACCTCCTCTGTAGCTTCTTGAAAAAGGCGACAAAAAAAACAAAAACGCCACACAGTTACCATCAGAACAGGACCATCCATCCATTATCTTCCACTTTATCCTCTATTAGGGTCGCGGTGGGGTTCCCCATGCCCATCCAGGGGAGAACGTTTCGGGCGCTGGGCAGATACACCCAGGACAGGACGCCAATCCATTGCTGGACACACACTCACTCACACAGACACACACTATATATGGGGCAATTTGGAGACTTCAATTGACTTGATCCATGTTTTTGGACTGTAAGAGGAAACCGGAGAACCCGGAGGAAACCCACATGGACACGGGGAGGAACATGGAAATTTAAGCGACCGTGACACTCTAGAACAGGACTAATATGTATATAGGGCGCACTGTGGCTTAGAGGTTTAGCATGTTCTCCTCTCAGCACTAGGGATTCCCAGTTTGAATCCCAATCTGGGTGGAGTTTCCATGTTCTCCCGTTTCCTTCCACAGTCCAAAAACATGGATCAAGGTCAATTGAATTCGCCAAATTGCCCCATATAGAGTGTGTCTGTGTGAGTGTGTGTGTCCAGCGATGGATTGGTGTCCTGTCCTGGGTATATCTGCCCAGCGCCCGAAACACACACACACACACACACACACACACACACACACACACACACACACACACACACACACACACACACACACACACACACACACACACACACACACACACACACACACATACATACATACATACATATATATATATATATATATATATACATACACACACACATATATATATATATATATATATATATATATATATATATATATATATATATATACATATATATATATATATACACATACATATACATATATATATATATATATATATATATATACATACATACACATATATATACACACTGTGTATATATATATATATATATATATATATATATATATATATATATATAGTTAATAACAATGATTCAGTTAATCACATCGATGACATCAAAAACGAGACTCCAAGTTTCCTACCAGCAAATAAATCCTCCTGGTCGTCATCAAATAGAATTTCCTGCTTCGGTCCGTTGGAGTTGGTGCCGAGGTCTTCGGCGGGTAAACTCGCAGGTTGGAGGGACGTTGGACTGGACTGCAAAACATGTGGACAGAGAACGCGGAACAATGAGGAGGTTTATAAACCACAGAGACGAAACATCTGCAGGGTTCTCACAAATCAGCAGC
Source organism: Corydoras sp. C115 (assembly GCA_019802505.1). Taxonomy (NCBI): domain Eukaryota; kingdom Metazoa; phylum Chordata; class Actinopteri; order Siluriformes; family Callichthyidae; genus Corydoras; species Corydoras sp. C115. The sequence continues at coordinate 465,267 of JAFMOC010000245.1, read as the reverse complement.
TGGATGAGAAGAGTCGTCTTCTGAATCATGAGGAGTTATGAACAGCCGTGCATTCAGTTATACAGGCTTATAGAGTTATACACAAGGTTTAGAGACCGAGAGTCCATGTAAACAAGACGTTCTCTACAGGACAACGGCACACCGTGGACGATATAACAGCGACTGTTGACTTTTTATTTAGGTTTTATTGCACAGAGGACGTGATTTGAGGGAACCGTGTTCGTCCTCTGCAGAAGGAACGGTTCCTCTTAGAACATTTAACGTTCGAGAACCAACCCTGCATCCATCCATCCATCCATTATTCCGCTTTATCCTATATTAGCGTCGCAGTGGGGTTCCCCATGCCCATCCAGGGGAGAACGTTTTGGGCCCTGGGCAGATAGACCTAGGACAGGACGCCAATCTATCACTGGACACACACACTCACTCACACAGACACACTCTATATGGGGCAACTTGGAGAACTCACTTGACCTTGATCCATGTTTTTGGACTGTGGGAGGAAACCGGAGAACCCGGAGGAAACCCACGCGGACACAGGGAGAACATGGAAACTCCACCCAGATGGGGATTCAAACCGGGAATCCCCAGCGCTGAGAGGAGAACATGCTAAACCACTAAGCCACCGTGCCGTGTTCTAAAGGACAGTAGTTGGTAAACAGTATGTTGTATCTAATAAAGTGGCCGGTTGTTATTTCTGTGAGGCTGCTGAGCTTAAGAGGAACATTATAGGGTTCTTTAACGCCGTGTTCGTACAGGGAAGTGAGTTTCTGTTATTTGATTCAGTCACCTGAAAGCTGTCTGATCAGGTTCTGTAGGATTCCACCTGGCTTTCGATTGGTTCTTTAACCAGGTAGAACGTCCGAATGGAGACGTGTTTCCGTGTAGGGGTTTGTTTTGGCTCCACCCACTTCCCTCGTGTTCTCGGTGAAGACACTAAACCCGAACGACCGAAAATAGAGTTGATAAGCAGACTCAAGGACCCAAGTGGAGGACTAAACACCCCATGGGTTCCCCATGCCCATCCAGGGGAGAACGTTTTCGGGCGCTGGGCAGATAGATCCAGGACAGGACGCCAATCTATCGCTGGGCACACACTCACTCACACAGACACACTATATGGGGCAATTTAGAGAACTCAATTGACCTTGATCCATGTTTTTGAACTGTGGGAGGAAACCGGAGAACCCGGAGGAAACCCACACGGACACGGGGAGAACATGGAAACTCCACCCAGATTGGGATTCCACCCCCCCCCCCACCCCGTGACCCTAATAGAGGATAAAGCGGAAGAAAATGAATGAATGAATGAATGAATGTCCTTGAGAACAGCTCCACCTACCATACAGATGGAGTACTACCATCCACCATACATTACACAGCAGTGATACTGCACTGCAATCAATATACAGACAACCTAAAGACAGACGTCCTTAAATGTCTCTACATCACAAAATAGATGGTGTGGACTGAGGTACATAATGTTATGGAGAACCATTCATTTAGAAAGGTACCGGAGTGGAATATGGAAGCGGGGTTTCTAATCTACAGCTGACGACTTGCACTGAACAGACAACACCCAGATTAGGGAACCACCCTGCACCCCCACCCCACACCCCCCCCACCCCCTTCCTCAGTCCTGCAATGTTATAACTCAGAGCGTCACAAACCAACTGACTGTGACCGCGAAAACCACCTGACACGAACCCAATTAAACATTTACAAGATCTGAACAGGACACCCTCCACCTCAGTGCTCCACCTCACTGATGTCAAATCATCCTCTTACCTTTAATTAACGCTCATTAAGTTTGGGGAAGGACCGATACCTCATCCATGTGTTCATCCACATAATTTGGTAGTCCATCCATCCATCCATTATCTTCCACTTTATGCAATATTAGGGTCGCGGGGGGGGGGGGGGGGGGGGGGGGGGGGGGGGGGGGGGGGGGGGGGGGGAGGGGGGGGGGGGGGGGGGGGGGGGGGGGGGGGGGGGGGGGGGGGGGTGGGGGGGGGGGGGTGGGGGGGTGGGGGGGGGGGGGGGGGGGGGGGGGGGGGGCAGATACACCCAGGACAGGACGCCAATCCATCGCTGGACACACACTCACTCACACAGACACTCTATATGGGGCAATTTTTGGAGAACTCAAATTGACCTTGATCCATGTTTTTTTGGACTGTGGGATGAAAACCGGAGAACCAGGAGGAAACCCACGCAGACATGGGGAGAACATGGAAACTCCACCCAGATTGGGATTCGAACCGGGAGAGGAGAACATGCTAAACCACTAAGCCACCGTGCGCCCTAATTTGGTAGTCCATTTACTCAATTCTCTAAGGTACTAGTTGGGTGGTGGATGAGTCATGGCGCTGTAAACACTCCATGCTGGGTGTAGGCTCGTGCCACCTCGTGAAAACAGTTTAGGGAAGCCCCTTACATCATAACTGCTCCCCTGTGTGGAGTTGAGTGGTACTCAACTGACCCACAGAGAGCCCTGATCTTAACCCCATGGGACAACTTTGGGATAAATTGGAACAGAGATTGTGACCCATGGAGACGTTTCCTCAGAGTGGACGCTCCCTGTAGGGGCAATGTGTTTTTGTGTAGTTGGATAAGTGACGGAAATGTCAGGTGATGCATTCAGAGTGTACAGTTAATGGATAACGTACAACAGTGTGGAAGTTAAGGAGAAAACCATTGGTACAATTATTGTCTAAGTAATAATGTAAACATGAAACTCACTCACACAGACACACTCTTTATGGGGCAATTTGAAGCCTTCAATTCACCTTCGACCAGAGAGCTCGGAGTAAACACACACAGACACGAGGAGAACATGGAAACTCCACCCAAATTAGGATTTGAACTGGGAATCCCTAGCTCTGAGAGAAGAACATGCCAACCATCAAGCCACCGTAATATTAAGATAACATTTCATTATTTTGTCATTAAATAAAGTAAATAATCATTCATAGAAAAGCTGTGAGTTGAAACTTCATTTGTGTTCCGTGGAGTTGCACCACTTGGTCTAAAGTTACGGCTTTCGGCAGAACAGACTCCATCCTGACGACGCTGAGGCGCTAATTTATTAATTAACTGCGGCTTTCGCAAAAATGAGGGATTATCTTGCGGTTGTGACAGAGTGAGGTCAGTTAATGTTCACATGCAGAGTAATGATCTGAGTGAAGGTTAAACCGTTTAAATCACACGTTCACGTTATCAACAATGTTATGTGTACAGAGCCATTACCCCCCCCACACACCAACACCACCACCACCAGCAGCAACACCAACACCACCACCACCAGCAGCAACACCACCCAGAAGCAGCAACACCACCACCACCAGCAGCAACACCAACATCACCATTACCACCAGCAGCAACACCAACACCAACACCACCAGCAGCAACACCACCCAGAAGCAGCAACACCACCACCACCAGCAGCAACACCAACATCACCATTACCACCAGCAGCAACACCAACATCACCATTACCACCAGCAGCAACACCACCAACACCATCAGCAACACCACCACCATCACCACCAGCAGCAACACCACCAACACCATCAGCAACACCACCACCATCACCACCAGCAGCAACACCAACATCACCATCACCACCAGCAGCAACACCAACATCACCATTACCACCAGCAGCAACACCACCAACACCATCACCACCAGCAGCAACACCACCAACACCATCAGCAACACCACCACCATCACCACACCATCACCACCAGCAGCAACACCAACATCACCATTACCACCATCAACACCAGCAACACCAACATCACCATTACCACCAGCAACACCACCCAGAAGCAGCAACACCACCAACACCATCAGCAGCAACACCACCATCACCACCCAGAAGCAGCAACACCATCACCATTACCACCAGCAGCAACACCACCACCAACACCTGCAGCAACACCATCACCAAAACGACCACCACCACCAGCAGCTGCAGCAACACCATCACCACCACCCAGCTGCAGCAACACCACCATCAGCTGCAGCAACACCACCATCACCACCCAGCAGCAGCAAAACCACCACCACCACCACTATCACCACCAGCTGCAGCAACACCACCACCCAGCAGCAGCAAAACCACCACCACCACCACCAGCAGCAGCACCACCACCACACCACCATCACCACCAGCTGCAGCAACACCACACCACCACCCAGCAGCAGCAACACCATCAGCAGCAACAACACCACCACCACCAGCAACACCACCACCACACCATCATCAGCAGCAGCAGCAGCAACACCACCACTAACACCACCACTCAGCAGCAGCAACACCATCACCACCCAGGTCAAAGTGCATCCAACACACACCTCCTCCTTTTCCTTCCTCCTCAGCTTCCTGCCCCAGAAGTGCTGAGCTAGGGGACGGAGGTAACCCCCGTGGTAACCTCGCTGGAGTCGGTCACGTGGTGCCGTCACCTGCCCACTTCTGCTTTCATGAAGGTGAAACTTTCCATGACCTTTAAAGCGGCGATAACGCGCTTTCTCTCAGCGTTTAACGCGCGGAACGTCGCGGCGTCGGTTCGGGGTCTTTACTCAGAGGACCGAACGCGAGCCGCCACCGCGGACTTTAATCGGCTGTCGGGACCGAAAACACCGCTTTCGACGCCGCCGGTGGCCGGGCAGTCACGAGGCCCGCGCATGCGCAGAGCCGATGTTTGGGAGCTAAAGCCGTTGAATGAAATCCGGGGCTCGCGGGTTCCACGCGGGTTCCACTCCACGCGTGGGGGGGGTGGGGGGGGGGTGCAGGAGGTGGGGGTCCGGGGTGGGGGGTTCAGAAGCGGGCCGAGCGGAGGGCGCGTTCAGCGGACTTTCTTTCTGAAGGCAGCCGCTATGCTAGCGCAGGGTCCGGGCGGCGGCGCGGCTCCTACCTGCTCCAGCGCGGACGCGGCGCTGCGGAACAACTCCCCGTCGTCCGGCTCCCCCGCGGCGGGCAGCGGCGGCGGCGGCTCCCGGTCCTCTGCCATGTTCATGCCACTCTGATAACGGCGACGGCGCAACCCTGCGACCGCGGACAGGAGGCGCCCAGGCTGTCACGTGATCAGCGGAGTCTTATGACAGTTGTTGCTGTTTCGTTTGAACCAAGCTCCGCCCACAAGCCGCGGCGTTTCAATAGCAACCGACCCATCCATTCATTCATTCATCCATCCATTCATTCATCCATCCATCCATTCATTCATCCATTCATTCATCCATCCATTCATTCATCCATCCATTCATCCATCCATTCATTCATCCATTCATTCATCCATCCATCCATTCATTCATCCATTCATTCATCCATCCATTCATTCATTCATCCATCCATTCATTCATCCATTCATTCATCCATCCATTCATTCATCCATTCATCCATTTATCCATCCATTCATTCATCCATCCATTCATCCATCCATTCATCCATTCATTCATCCATTCATTCATCCATCCATTCATCCATTCATTCATCCATCCATTCATCCATCCATTCATTCATCCATCCATTCATTCATCCATTCATCCATCCATTCATTCATCCATCCATCCATTCATTCATCCATCCATTCATCCATCCATTCATCCATCCATTCATCCATTCATCCATTCATCCATCCATTCATTCATCCATCCATTCATTCATCCATTCATCCATTCATCCATCCATCCATCCATTCATTCATCCATCCATTCATTCATCCATTCATCCATTATCACCGCTTTATCCTACACCGGGGGTCGCGAGGGGGGGGTACAGATACAGATACACCCAGGACAGGACACCAATCTATCACTGGACACACACTGACTCACACAGACACACTCTATATGGGGCAATTTCATTCATTCATTATCTCCGCTTTATCCTCTATTAGGGTCGCAGGGGGTTCCCCATGCCCATCCAGGGGAGAACGTTTTGGGCGCTGGGCAGATACACCCAGGACAGGACGCCAATCTATCACTGGACACACACTCATGCACACAAACACACTCTATATGGGGCAATTTGGAGAACTCAATTGACTTGATCCATGTTTTTGGACTGTGGGAGGAAACCGGAGAACCCGGAGGAAACCCACGCAGACACGGGGAGAACATGGAAACTCCACCCAGATTGGGATTCAAATCGGGAATCCCCAGCGCTGAGAGGAGAACATGCCAATCACTGAGCCACCGTGCCGCCCGCAACCGACTCAGCGTTTTGGACTGTGGAATTTCCATATTCTCAATGTTCCATGTTCCATTTGGAGAAGGGTGGAGTTTCCATGTTCTCCCCGTGTCTGCGTGGGTTTCCTCCGGGTTCCCCGGTATCCTCCCACAGTCCAAAAACATAATCTTTCATAAAGATCATAAGGCAATCATAAGAGTGCCTTAACATCCTCATGAACAGTCACAAGAAAAATATTTATTATGCTGCTTGCTGGAACTTGTGGTGCAAGGAACAAAACGGAACAAAATACGGAACAAAATAAAGTTCCACCTGCAGCACACGCTCTGTTCACTTCATCTTTACAGAAAAAAATGTTTTCTTTCTAATAAATATTGAATATTTTGTGTTAATATTCAGCAAAAGCCCTGCGTTGTCTATTTTCAATAAAAATAATTATAATTAATTTTTACAATAAATAAATAACAGCTGGCACGGTGGCTTAGTGTTTAGCAGGTTCTCCTCTCAGCACTAGGGACCCCCATCTGGGTGGAGTTTGCATGTTCTCCCCGTGTCCGCGTGGGTTTCCTCCGGCTTCTCCGGTTTCCTCCCACAGTCCAAAAACATGGATCAAGTCAATTGAGTTCTCCAAATTGCCCCATATAGAGTGTGTGTGTGCGTGAGTGAGTGTGTGTCCAGCGATGGATTGGCCCAATGCCCGAAACATTCTCCCCTGGATGGGCATGGGGAACCCCCCCCCGCGTCCTGTGATTTCTGTTAAAGTTAATTATTGCATAATAATATAAATAATTCATTCATTCATTATCTTCCGCTTTAGGGTCACGGGGGGTTCCCAATGTCCATCCAGGGGAGAACGTTTCGGGCGCCGGGCAGATACACCCAGGACAGGGCGCCAATCTATCGCTGGACACACACTCACTCACACAGACACACTCTATATGGGGCAATTTGGAGAATTCAATTGACTTGATCCATGTTTTTGGACTGTGGGAGGAAACCGGAGAACCTGGAGGAAACCCACGCGGACACGGGGAGAACATGGAAACTCCACCCAGATGGGGATTCAAACCGGGAATCCCCAGCGCTGAGAGGAGAACATGCTAAACCACTAAGCCACCATGCCGCCCTGTTCTAAATATGGTTCTATTTATTTGGTGGAATTCTGTGGTGGTTCCATTGATTGCTCAGTATTTCCCATTAAGGCGGCCGATCAGAGGTTCCCCATGTTGCTCGAGGAGCCCCTCAGGGTTCTGTCTCTGGAGACGTTCCGAACATCAGCCCATCATTTAAAGCGCTGTTCCTTCGTTCAGCTTATTAGTTATAAACAGCAGTTCATTATAACGAACCTGAAACACCATGTGCCGTCACGGCTCAGCGGAGCGGATCAACCCCGGGAGCACATGCCCCTCCCTCCCCAGAGCCTCGCACCGACGTAGCTCCACACCGAGGCGCGGCCGGGCCAGAGCAGTGAAGGGCCTTCCCCAAACTGTTCCCACAAAGTGGGACGCACAGCCACCAGCATCCTGTATGCAGGAAACATCTCAACTCCTACATTAATGATACCCTGCTTACTGCTCACACCTTACAGACAGGTTTGCATGTTCTCCCCATGTCTTCATGAGACTAAATGATTATGCAATATATTATATTCATTCATCCATTATCTCCCGCTTTATCCTCTATCAGGGTCACGGGGGGGGTTCCCCATGCCCATCCAGAGGAGAACATCTCGGGCGCTGGGCAGATACACCCAGGACAGGACGCCAATCTATCACTGGACCACACACTCACACACACACAGACACACTCTATATGGGGCAATTTGTAGAATTCAATTGACTTGATCCATGTTTTTGGACTGTAGGAGGAAACCGGAGAACCCAGAGGAAACCCACACGGATACGGGGAGAACATGGAAACCACCCAGATGGGGAATCCCTAGTGCTGAGAGGAGAACCTGCTAAACACTAAGCCACCGTGCCGCCCGCAATATATTATATATTATATTATATATATGTTGGTCACATGTAGAAACACAGATATAATCTTAATCTAGTTGTTGGTTTGCGTTCGTGCAGAATAACGGAACGCTGAGTCGGTTGTTGGCGGCACGGTGGCTCAGTGATTGGCATGTTCTCCTCTCAGCGCTGGGGATTCCCAATTTGAATCCCAATCTGGGCGGAGTTTCCATGTTCTCCCCGTGTCCGTGTGGGTTTCCTCCCACAGTTTAAAAACATGGATTCAAGGTGAATTTAATTCTCCAAATTGGCCCATAGGCGGCACGGTGGCTTAGTGGTTTAGCATGTTCTCCTCTCAGCGCTAGGGATTCCCGGTTCGAATCCCAATCTGGGTGGAGTTTGCATGTTCTCCCCGTGTCCGCGTGGGTTTCCTCCGGGTTCTCCGGGTTCCTCCCACAGTCCAAAAACATGGATCAAGGTCAATTGAGTTCTCCAAATTGCCCCATATAGAGTGTGTGTTTGAGTGAGTGTGTGTCCAGTGATAGACTGGTGTCCTGTCCTGGGTGTATTTGCCCAGCGCCCGAAACGTTCTCCCCTGGATGGGCATGGGGAACACACCCTCCCCCCCACCGCAACCCTAATAGAGGATAAAGCAGAAGATAATGGATGGATGTTTAGAACAGGGGAGTGTGTTTAAAATAGTGGAACCCATGCCAAGTGGAGCTTTCAGTCCCATTGTCACTTCCACAACAGTTTGGGGAAGGCCCTTTTCATTCGTTGGTCCTCATGCCCAACATCGGTGTCCGATCACAGTGATGCTCTTTTGGTAAAGTGGGCAAAAACTCCCACACACTCTCCAAAATCTTGTAGAGTCTTTCCAATAAAGTGGAGGCTGCAAGTGTGTGTGTGTGTGTATGTGTGTTTGTGGGGGGGCATGGAGCATTGTAATATCTCCACCAGCATGTCTTTAGAACGTGAAGAGAAGAGAACCACAGATACACTGATGCCATTCTGTTCAGGGACCCAAACCCAGGACCTTATTGCTGTGAGGTGGGGGAACAAACCGGCCCTCCTTCTTCCTGTTGTTCCCATTAGAGGGCGCCAGAGCAGATCCATTCATTCATTCATTCATCCATCCATCATCTTCTGCTTTATCCTATATTAGGGTCGGGGGGTCCCCATGCCCATCCAGGGGAGAACGTTTCGGGCGCTGGGCAGATAGACCCAGGACAGGACGCCAATCTATCACTGGACACACACTCACTCACACAGACACACTCTATATGGGGCAAGTTGGAGAACTCAATTGACCTTGATCCATGTTTTTGGACTGTGGGAGGAAACCGGAGAACCCGGAGGAAACCCACGCGGACACGGGGAGAACATGGAAACTCCACCCAGATGGGGATTCGAACCGGGAACCCCTAGCGCTGAGAGGAGAACATGCTAAACCACTAAGCCACCGTGCTGCCTGCCAGAGCGGATCGGTTCCTCCTCCATCACCTCAACCACCTGCATGTCCTCTCTCAGCACATCCATAGACCTCCACCTCCATCCTGATCTTCTCCATCCTCTTTGTTCTCATCCTCTTTCCACTTCAAGATCTTTCTCCTGCCGTTTGGTCCGAACCCGCGTCTTCAAATTGGTCCGCCGTGAACTTTCCCTTGTACCCCACCCTGCTCGCACCCCAACCTTCCCCTCTCCACCACACTCTCCATCACTGTGCACAACCCTCGTAGTCCCAATAGTGAGTGCACGAGGTTTATATGGAATAAAGCTGGTAGAGAGGCGGTCGGCATGTTTATGGAGAACCGGCTAAACCTTGTGATCTCTGAGTCTTTAGTGTCTGTAAACACTACAGAGCTGTTGGGGGGGGGGGGGGGGGTATTAAATCACATCGTGAGCTGCGTTCCACCAATAAAGAAAAAAAGGGTTCTAAAATATCTTCGGGCATGGAGCATTGTAGTATCTCCACCAGCATGTCTTTAGAACGTGAAGAGAAGAGAACCACAAATACACTGATGCCATTCTGTTCACTCTAACTGGGACCCAAACCCAGAACCTTATTGCTGTGAGGTTGGGGAACAAACTGGCCCTCCTTCTTCCTGTTGTTCCCATTAGAGGGCGCCAGAGCGGATCGTTATCGTTATTCTCCATCTTGGCGTCCTGACGTTCCTCCTCCATCACCTCAACCACCTGCATGTCCTCTCTCAGCACATCCATAGACCTCCACCTCCATCCTGATCTTCTCCATCCTCTTTGTTCTCATCCTCTTTCCACTTCAAGATCTTTCTCCTGCCGTTTGGTCCGAACCCGCGTCTTCAAATTGGTCCGCCGTGAACTTTCCCTTGTACCCCACCCTGCTCGCACCCCAACCTTCCCCTCTCCACCACACTCTCCATCACTGTGCACAACCCTCGTAGTCCCAATAGTGAGTGCACGAGGTTTATATGGAATAAAACTGGTAGAGAGGCGGTCGGCATGTTTATGGAGAACCGGCTAAACCTTGTGATCTCTGAGTCTTTAGTGTCTGTAAACACTACAATGTGTGTGTGTTGGGGGGGGGGGTATTAAATCACTTCGTGAGCTGTGTTCCCCCAATAAAAAAAAAGGTTCTAAAATATCTGCTGAAGCCTCACTCGGCCAAAAACAGCGGGTCGGTTTGCAGGGAACGGAGCCGAGGGCTCTACAGCTTTCGGGCCTTTCAGCAGCACCTTCCCGAGCCGAGCCGCCCGCGGTTAGTTTCGGCGTTTCCCACGGGCGCGAGGCGAGGAGAGAAAGAAAACACGGGGCATTCCTCAGCCTCGGCATGTTTGATTTGTACGAACACGAGTGTTTTCTCTCAAAGCAGCTCCGCCGAGCGCCGCGACGGAGATTTACACCCGGCGGCGGCGCGTCATGAGAACCGGCTGGGCCGCGCTGTTTACAGTACACCGACGTACGTGTTAATGGAATAATAACAATAACACGGCTGGGGGGGGAAGGGGGGGGTCGGAGTTCTAACCCTAAGGCTGTGTGGGAACCCTCAGGGTGGCGTGCGAGGGCCGGTGGAATTCTATGTTTCCTATTTTTCCATCTTAAATAAAAGCCGTCCGCTTGCAGACGTCTTTCCGGTCCGATCCGGATCGGGTTCCGGGGACATGGGCGTGGAACGTAGCGGGTCAGAGGGCGGCTGTCCACAGACACCACCACCATCGCGCATGACGGTTCTAACGCTGCAGGATCGATGCCTGAGTGCATCGACGGATGATTGGCTGGTTAGGAGAGAAGGCGGAACGAACGAGGTAAGGACGGTAATTGATGCACCTACAGGAGGTTCCGCTAGGGACAGGACGTGAGACGTGGACAAGTCCATTCCTGTGTAATAAATCCAGTTTCCGGTCTCCAGTATCCTTACTCTGCTCAAACCAGGGCCGAGGAGGACGTCTGAAGGCACGACAGTGACACCTGCAGACCTGAAGTTCTAACCCTAAGGCTGTGTGGGAACCCTCAGGGTGGAATGTGAGGGCCGGTGGAGTTCTGTTTTCGTATCTTTAATAAAAGCCGTCCGATTGCAGGCGTCTTTCCGGTCCGATCCGGATCGGGTTCCGGGGACATGGGCGAGGAACGTAGCGGGTCAGGGGGCGGCTGGGGGCACAGACACCACCAGCATGACGCATGACGGTTCTAACGCTGCAGGATCGAGTTCCGTTCCCGTCGCATGCTGCCGTGTGAGTCAGAGGCGGAGCTTAGGTGGTGTTCCGATCGCCTGAGTGCAGCGGCGGATGATTGGCTGGTTAGGAGAGAAGGCGGAACGAACGAGGTAAGGACGGTAATTGACGCACCTACAGGAGGTTCCGCTAGGGACAGGACGTGAGACGTGGACAAGTCCATTCCTGTGTAATAAATCCAGTCTCCGGTCTCCAGTATCCTTACTCTGCTCAAACCAGGGCCGAGGAGGACGTCTGAAGGCACGACAGTGACACCTGCAGACCTGAAGTTCTAACCCTAAGGCTGTGTGGGAACCCTCAGGGTGGAATGTGAGGGCCGGTGGAGTTCTATGTTTCGTATCTTTAATAAAAGCCGTCCGCTTGCAGGCGTCTTTCCGGTCCGATCCGGATCGGGTTCCGGGGACATGGGCGAGGAACGTAGCGGGTCAGGGGGCGGCTGTCCACAGACACCACCAGCATGACGCATGACGGTTCTAACGCTGCAGGATCGAGTTCCGTTCCCGTCGCATGCTGCCGTGTGAGTCAGAGGCGGAGCTTAGGCGGAGTAGGCGGTGTTCCGATCGCCTGAGTGCATCGGCGGATGATTGGCTGGTTGGGAGAGAAGGCGGAACGAACGAGGTAAGGACGGTAATTGACGCACCTACAGGAGGTTCCGCTAGGGACAGGACGTGAGACGTGGACAAGTCCATTCCTGTGTAATAAATCCAGTCTCCGGTCCTTACTCTGCTCAAACCAGGACTGAGGAGGACGTCTGAAGGCACGACAGTGACACCTGCAGACCTGAAGTTCTAACCCTAAGGCTCAATACACGTCTCTCCGGTCCGATCGGGGGGGCGGCTGACCACCACAGACGCATGACAGGACTCTGCAGGATCGGTTCCGTTCCCGTACGCATGCTGCCGTGTCAGAGGCGGAGCTTAGGCGGAAGGGCGGTGGCAGGCTGTTCTTCCGATCGCCTGAGTGCAGCGGCGGATGATTGGCTGGTTGGGAGACGGCGGAATACGAACGAGAGGTAAGGATGGTAATTGACGCACCTACAGGAGGTTCCGCTAGGGACAGGACGTGAGACGTGGACAAGTCCATTCCTGTGTAATAAATCCAGTCTCCGGTCCTTACTCTGCTCAAACCAGGGCGGAGGACGTCTGAAGGCACGACAGTGACACCTGCAGGCCTCACACACGTTCTCCAACGGGGACGCAGGACTCGGGTCTACGTCTCCGTGTCCGAATGAGGAAAGAGCGACAGGTGAAGTGGGCGGGGCATGAGGAGCATCCTGCTCCTGCAGACACGACGAGAGGAGCCGGAGGATGGGTGGACGATGCGCTGGTGGAGGAGGGCGTCAGGAACCCCTGCAGTCGTGGGGCAGCAGGTTGGCTTAGTGGTTTAGCATGTTCTCCTCTCAGCACTGGGGATCCAGGTTCAAATCCCAATCTGGGTGGAGTTTGCATGTTCTCCCCGTGTCCGTGTGGGTTTCCTCCGGGTTCTCCGGTTTCCTCCCACAGTGCAAAGGAAACTTATCGGTTCTGATTGTTCATCAAAGAACCTGATGGAGAACTATTAGGAAAACGGTAGACCCAGACGACCATATATGGACATACATTCATTCATTCATTATCTTCCATCTCTATTAGGGTCGCGGTGGGGTTCCCCATGCCCATTCAGGGGAGAACGTCTTGGGCGCTGGGCAGATAGACCCAGGACAGGGCGCCAATCCATCGCTGGGCAATATGTACATACACACACACACACACACACATATATATATATATATATATATATATATATATATATATATATATATATATATATATATATATATACATACATACATACATACATACATACATACATACATACATGTTCCCTATGCCCATCCAGGGGAGAACGTCTCGGACAGAACACCAATCTATCGCTGGACACACACTCACTCACTCACACACAGACTCTATATGGGGCAATTTGGAGAATTTGACCTTGATCCATGTTTTTGGACTGTGGGAGGAATCCGGAGAACCCGGAGGAAACCCACACGGACACAGGGAGAACATTGAAACTCTGCCCAGATTGGGATACGAACCGGGAATCCCTAGCGCTGAGAGGAGAACATGCCCTGTACAGAACATAAGAGGAGAACATGCCCTGTACACAGTACAGAAACCCTAAATGACCCCAACGCCCCAATTTAATTAATATATATTTATAATTTTATAATTAATAGAGAGATAGAGAGAGAGAGAGAGAGAGATATAGAGAGTGTATGGTGTTATAGAGATGGAGACACACTGCTAAACAGCTGTATGGCAGCTTCGAGGAAACAGTTTGGGTTCCACACAGAGCCCTGACCTCAAGTCCACCCGACAGTCCTATTGTCCCAACATCGGTATCTGACCTCACACATGCTCCTCTGGATAATTAAGGAACCTTGCTGTATGAAGCCTCCGGGGGACTGGAATCTTAAATCTGCGGCTGCGGGTACGAATACCTCGGCCCTCGTTAGATTTAGAGAAGCTCGTGGGGTCAATGCAGATGATGTGAGAGGGCTTTAATAAAGCAACACACACAAAGTACACACAACGCACAGCTGCATCCTCACCCCAGTATTCAGACTACGGTTCGATTGGTGCCATTTTTAAATACTCGCCGATGCCTGTAGAGTTTAGTATGAAGGAGTAACAATACCCCACAGCAGTGTCGCCCTCTTCTGGCCTTCTACGGCACTTCCACCATTCATTTTCGGGAGTTCAGACGGGAATGACATCTGCTCGTCAGGGCATCGTCGGGTCGGTAATCCGGTAATCCGCAACTCTACACAAACCGGCAGGCCAGAACGAGCGGACGTACAGTACGGCGGGTGGAGAAGGAAAAAAAAAAAAAAAAAAGGAGAGAGAGAGAGAGAGAGAGAGAAAAAAAATACAAAATACAAAGGTTGCATATATTAGTATCCATCATTGCCACCATTAAATCAATTAATGCGGTTGAAGGGGGGGAGAAATTGTCACAGGTCTGGCCGAAACCTTTCCCCATCCTTCACCGGGAGAACTTTCCTCCCGGCCTTTTTTACCACTGGCATTAACTGCTGTCATCCTGGAAACAACAGAGCCCAGTGGTGTCAATTATATTTGATTGACTGAGTAAAGTGCACACAAATAAGCCAAAACAATGGACACAAAAATCTATATATGACTCCTCCTGTCAAATCAACCGCTCGTCTCTTCCATTTTCATGCTACACAACAGGCTGTCGGGCGGCGTTTAAACGCTCCCCTCGCAGGCTCGCCGCATCACCAATTAAAGCGCCTGCCTCCTCAAAGGTGCCGAACGACTCCCTTGGATATTGCCTCCAACTGTTGGCCAATGAACGGGGGCTAATTCGTCAGCTTAACTTCACTTACAGGCGCAAAAAAAAAAAAAAAAAAACAAACGGAACGGAACGGAACGCGGCCCTCCTCCCCGGTAGCGTTGTTTTTTATTTTGTTGTTTTATAGATAACAGAGCTGCGGAACGGCGACGCGCCCCTCAATCTAACGCCTGATAAAATCCTTTACTTCTTAAATATACGAGGTGAGGACCTGATCCGCCAGCAATTTAGTGGGCGATTTTGGACGGTGTAGTGGGCGTGGCTTATCAGGTCCTGGTCTCGTTTGCAGTTAAAACGTCACGGAACGAAAAATAAGAGCCAGTTGTCGGTAGAAATAAAAAGCAAAACGAACGGCAAACGCAGAGAGAGAGAGAGCGCTCTTTAAATACTTTAAATACTTTGGACGAACATGCAAACTGCAGACAAAAAAAAGGACCACCTGGGAATTGAACCCATGACCTTTATGAGTGATGGAGCCTATCCCCGCACGTAGCATCTCTATTTTTTCCTGATTTACATCCATTTTGATTGGGAGATATGGGGAGTATAGGGAGAACATGCAAATTTTACAGAAAAAAAAGAGCCCTGGATACCTGTTTAGGAAACGAACCCAAGACCCACTGCACAATCTCTTAAACGCTCCCCTCGCAGGCTTGCGGCCGAACGACTCCCTTGGATATTGCCTCCAACGGTTGGCCAATGAATGGGGGCTAATTCGTCAGCTTAACTTCACTTACAGGCGCAAAAAAAAAACAAACGGAACGGAACGCGGCCCTCCTCCCCGGTCGCGTTGTTTTTTATTTTGTTGTTTTATAGATAACAGAGCTGCGGAACGGCGACGCGCCCCTCAATCTAACGTAAAATCCTTTACTTCTTAAATATACGAGGTGAGGACATGATCCGCGAGTTAAAAGCGGCTTACTAGACGCGCGCAATTTAGTGGGCGATTTTGGACGGTGTAGTGGGCGTGGCTTATCAGGTCCCGGTCTCGTTTGCAGAAAAATAAGTGCCGGTTGCGATAGAAATAAAAAGCAAAACGAACGGCGAACGCAGAGAGAGAGCGCTCTTTAAATACGTACACAAAATCTCCATATTGTGTTGAGAAGTATAAATACAGTACAGTACTTTACGGGGGGCGGAGCTAGGGCTGACCCCATTGATTGATTGACAGCTCCATCGCAGGCTAGTTCACCTGATTTGCATGTCTTTGGACGGATAGGAGCCCATGCGTGTGGAGAACATGCAAACTGCAGACAAGAAAAAAGGAGCACCTGGGAATTGAACCCATGACCTTTATGAGTGCTGGAGCCTATCCCCGCACGTAGCATCTCCGGTTTTACCTGATTTACATCCATTTTGATTGGGAGATTAAATGTAGGTATGGGGAGAACATGCAAATTTTACAAAAAAAAAAGAGCCCTGGATACCTGTTTAGGAAACGAACCCAAGACCCACTGCGCAACCTCTCCACCCACTCTTAAGAGTTAAAGGTTAAACGGGGCGGGGTTGCTCGGTCGTCATGGTGCTTCGGTCTGAAGGTTGTGGGTTCAAATCCCAGGTCCGAAAGAAATGTGGGCCCTTGAGAAAGACCCTTAACCCTTATTGCTCCAGGGGCCTGTATCCTGACTGGTGGTTGGCACGGTGATGGAGTTGGAGTTGGATGGAAGTGAGAAATATAAACGATTTCACAAAAAAAAAAACTTGAATTTTGTACTAAATAGTTTCAGAAAAATAAACCCGGGTTCGGGCCCTCACAGGACTTCTGAAGAAGGCACTTACACGGCGCTCGTCTTGTTTTTGCACTTGGACAGCCCCCCTGGACTGGCCTTGGCATCGGATTTTTTCCCAGAGGGCCCTTGTGCGGACCCCGGGGCCGAGTGCTTGCCCGCAGCGGCGGCGTGGACGTTGTTGTTGTTGCTGTTCTGATTGCCGCTCAGAGTCTCCATGATGGAGCGGAACGTTCCGAAGGGTCGCTTCCCTGATTCGGAATGCTTTTCCTTCCCAGGAGCACTTTTGGCCTCGCCCGCCTGACCGTCCTTGCGAACCATCGGCGCTTCGTCGAAGGTCACCCTGAGTTTGAGGTTGTGCGAGGTTTTCCGGCGGGAGGAGGGCGATTTGAGGGCGCTCTTTGGACTCGTGACTTTTTGCCCGTTGTTGGCGTCGCCGGCTTCTCCCTCGGACTTGGGCTCGTGATCCGGATCGCTGGTGTCCGATGTCGGGGACGGGTTGTACCCGTCCATGGATTTGGAGGTCCTAAGCGAGAACTTGCGCTCTGGCCCCGAGCCGTGCTTCTTCACCCCGAACTGGGGCCCGAAGCCCGATTCCTCGCTTTCTGCAATGGGAAGCTGGTTTGGCCTGGTCTGCTCCGGTCTGGGCGCGCCTGAGGGTTGCTTGGACTCGTCCGGGGGGTACGAGTCTGTGTCGGATTCGCTGAGGGAACGCTGCATGATTTGCCGGAGGCGTGCCAGTTTGAGCTCCCGCCTCTCCACCACCCCCGCCCTCCTCAGGGGCCCCACGCCCGAATCTGGACCGCTGGCTCCCTCGACCGCTGCCTCTTGAAACTCCTTGGCGCCCATTCTCTCAGGGCCGTCCTTCCCCAGAAACTTGCGCAGGACCGATTCCGAGTCCACACTCCTCTGCCTCAGGACCCACTGCCCATCACCGGGAGTGACCTCGGCGGTCAGGGTCATCTCGGGCCACGACTCGACCGGCGGCATTACGGAACTAAACAAAAAGAAACAGAGGCTGGTTACAAGTTGCAGGTAGTACCCATAACCCACACGTTGGCAAACAGGAGAGGGAGTCGCGGACCTGGGGGACGGCGGTCTCCGATGAGGGTCCTTGGACTGAACCAGCAGCTGCATCTGATTCTGGATGGCTATCCGCGCCGTTGTTTGTCTGCGGAGGGAACAGTCACCCATCAAATGGACGACCTAGAGAAGAACGGCGGTAATAAAACGGCGCCGGCGCTACGCACTCATGGAGCTGCTTGGTGAGCTTGACCACCTGCGACGCCAACGACATGCAGGTCTCGACCACCACCAGGTACCGTGCACAGGTGGTATGACCCTGTCTCTCGGCGCACTGCGACGGCCGCTCCCCGTGCTGGTTCTGGATCGTGACGTTGGAACCGTATTCCACCAGGGTCTTCCAAAGGGAAATCAAGAAGAACCATCAACCGTTAAACAACGTTACGGTCTGACGTTATAAAAGGTTGCGTTGTCGTGTTTCAGCAAATAACATCACGGCTGTGGTTCAGTCCCGGACGCGGGCCAACCACAAAAAATCAGTCGTGATGTCGTTCACTATAAACACACGACAAAGGGTTCAAGTCGGCTGCCCGGTCCTCACAAAGCCCTGATCCTGAACGCCACGGAATTCAGAGAACACAGGAGACTGTGAGGCAAGTCCACCACCCAAAAAGACCCTCCCTTGTGTACAGGGCATGTTCTCCTCTCAGCGCAAGGGATTCCTGGTTCGAATCCCAATCTGGGTGGAGTTCCATGTCCTCGCCGTGTCGGCGTGGGTTTCCTCCGGGTTCTCCGGTCTCCTCCCACAGTCCAAAAACATGGATCAAGTCAATTGAATTCTCCAAATTGCCCCATATAGAGTGTGTGTGTGTGTCCAGTGGTAGATTGGCGTCCTGTCCTGGGTGTATCTGCCCAGCACCTGGAATGTTCTCCCCTGGATGGGCCTCCCCATCCTGTGACCATAGTAGAGGATAAAGTGGAAGATAATGGATGGATATTAATAAGATAATAAAATAATAATAATAATAATAATAATAATAATAATAATACATAAATAAGAGCACGAGACCCCGAAGCCTCCACCCGAACCGAAGCACAGCGCCGGCGCTCACCTGAAGGCACCCGAGATGCCCGAACTGAGCGGCCACGTGCACCGCGCTGTTCCCGTTCTGGTCCACCTCATCGAGGGAGATGGCCTGTTCCTGCATGAACTGCAGCAGCCACAGCAAGATCCGCTCCTGCAAAAAAAGCAACGAGTCAGCAACCGGCACGGCGCCCCGGAGCACCTCCACCCTCCCTCCCCTCCACCCGACCCTCACCTGGCCGTACTGAGCAGCGTAGTGGATGAGGCTGGGGTGGTCCCGCGTGCAGCTCAGCTCGGCGATGGCCTCCGTCTCGCTCACCATCCAGCGCACACACTCCAGGTGGCCGTTCTGTCGGAAACACACTTAGAACCCGCAGCACTGACGCGCGAAACCGAAAAATCAACCACCTAAAGACATGCATTCTGGACTAGCGCCTGTCCGAACGAGGCCTATCTCTATCCCAGAGCGAGATACGGGAGGGGGGGGGGGTCTCACCCTGACGCCCAGACCGGCGGGAGTGAGCTGCTGGCTGTTCCGCTCGTTCAGACAGTCCTCCCCCATGAGGGAGGTGAGGTGCTGCAGGCAGTCCGCATGTCCCTGCGCCGCCGAGATGTGAAGGAGGTTGTTGCCGTCCTCGTCTCTTATGTGCTCCAGGTTCTCCGTCGCGAAATGAGGCTGAAAGGCCACAAGGTGTCAGGTGACTGTCCACGGAACGCATAACCATTTTCGGATGCCGTATGAACGGCGCCTTACCAACAGCGAGATCTGTCCCTCTCGGATGATGTTGATGATGTTCGGAGACTTCTTGTTGTCTTCGTCGCATTCCGACGGGCCCCGGGATCCGCTCCAGGACTTGTAATCGTCCAGTCCTCCCACTGGGCCGCCCTGACGAGAGTGCAGGGACGGGCCGGCGGCGGCGTCGGCGGAGACCTTACGGCTGGGGGTGTCCGGGAAGGGTCTACCGGACAGCCGGTCAGCGTCGGACGTGGAGCGGAGCAGCGGGTTCGAGGGGTGGTGCTCGGTGCCGACCCCCTGCGCCCTGAGATAGTCCGGATCCATGGATTTGGACTTCCTCATGTCCGGCCAGTTGACGGGGGGGAGCACGCAGAACTGCGCCCCGCTGCCCGGCGCCTCGGCGTGAACCAGGGAGGAGGACGAGGCCCTCAGGCCCAGACGTCTGTCTGCGGTGCCTGTCCCTGAGGTTTGCCTCTCAGAAGCCGCCCTTGGCAGGGTTGCCATCTGCTGGCTGGACTTGATGTAGGGCACGTCCAGGATCTCGTCCATGTCCAGGTCGTAGTGCTCCAGTTCTCCGAAGAGGGCCCCGTTTTTGCACTTGAGCTCCCGAGCGTCGCAGGGAGCGGAACCCGCGTGGGGAGCTTTGGACGACGGCTCGTCCTTGTTCTCCTCTGCGGGTCGAATGGGACCCTTACCGTCCGCCTCATTGTCCAGAACCTCGGGCTGGTGCTTCAGTGGCGAGACTCTTTTAACGGGTCGGAACTTGCTGTACACGTCGGCGATCCCCGTGGGTTTGACCCCGCCTCCACCCAGCGACGACGCGCT
This sequence comes from Corydoras sp. C115, assembly GCA_019802505.1. Taxonomy (NCBI): domain Eukaryota; kingdom Metazoa; phylum Chordata; class Actinopteri; order Siluriformes; family Callichthyidae; genus Corydoras; species Corydoras sp. C115. The sequence continues at coordinate 444,654 of JAFMOC010000245.1, read as the reverse complement.
GCGACTCCAATGGATCCCTGGAGCTGAGTAACAGAGTAACGGTCACCTCCACGGAACAAGTCATGACATCATTCTCTAGATAGCCACACCCATATTTGGCAATCGATTTTTCATTTCCGACATTGAAAATCCTCCTGGGTGGCACGGTGGCTTAGTGGTTTAGCATGTTCTCCTCTCAGCACTAGGGATTCCCGGTTCGAATCCCCATCTGGGTGGAGTTTCCATGTTCTCCCCGTGTCTGCATGGGTTTCCTCCGGGTTCTCCGGTTTCCTCACACAGTCCAAAAACATGGATCAAGTCAATTCATTCATTCATTATCTCCCGCGCTGGCGGCACGGTGGCTTAGTGGTTAGCACGTTTGCCTCTCAGCGCTAGGGATTCCCGGTTCGAATCCCCATCTGGGTGGAGTTTCCATGTTCTCCCCGTGTCCGTGTGGGTTTCCTCCGGGTTCTCCGGTTTCCTCCCACAGTCCAAAAACATGGATCAAGTTAATTGAGTTTTCTAAATTGCCCCATATAGAGTGTGTTTGAGTGTGTGAGTGTGTACCCAGCGATGGATTGGCGCCCTGTCCTGGGTCTATCTGCCCAGCGCCCGAGACGTTCTCCCCTGGATGGGCATGGGGAACCCCACCGCGACCCTAATAGAGGATAAAGCGGGAGATAATGAATGAATGAATTATCCTCTATTAGGGTCGTGGGGGGGGGGTTCCCCATGCCCATCCAGGCGGGAACATTTCGGGCACTGGGCAGATACACCCAGGACAGGACACCAATCTATCACTGGGCACACACTCACTCACACAGACACACTCTATATGGGGCAATTTGGAGAACTCAATTGACTGTCATTCATTATCTTCTGCTTTATCCTATATTAGGGTCGCGGGGGGGTTCCCCATGCCCATCCAGGGGAGAACGTTTCGGGCGCTGGGCAGATCCCCCCCCCCCCCGCGACCCTAATAGAGGATAAAGTGAAAGTTAATGGATGGAAAATCCTCTTAGAACCCCGTGTGCCAAATGGAGAACGTGATAAGGACAGAATGACATCAGTGGTCTGTATTCAGAGGATGCAGTCTGTTTACCTTGTCTCTCTTCGGCCTGAGCGTCATTCCGGCGACAGACCTCTGGAATGTTCTTCGTTGTGTACTGAGGACAGACGACAAAACCCGTCACACGCCCGTTAATCACTGGTCCTCATGGACAACAGTACGTGAGAACCATCGGATTCAGGGCGGCAGAACTTACGGCTAAGTCGTCGGTGAAGTCGATCTCATCCAGATCCAGATATTCAGGCGCGTCCATCTTCCGTCAGCATTATGTCCGCGGGAACCCCGGTGTGAAGCTCTTAACGAAAACAGGGGGTTAATGAGACTCGCTGTGCCAGATGTTGCACTAGAACTTCCACTTGGAACATCTGAATGCACCAGTACGCAGAACCCTGTGATCTCTGGGTGTCTGGGAGTGTGCACAGGGTATAAAACCTCCAGCACACACTAACACATGTTCTTCTCTCAGTGCTGGGGATTCCCGTTCGAATCCCCATCTGGGTGGAGTTTGCATGTTCTCCCCGTGTCCGCGTGGGCTTCCTCCGGGTTCTGCGGTTTCCTCTCACAGTCCAAAAACATGGATCAATTGAATTCGCCAAATTGCCCCATATAGAGTGTGTTTGTGTGTGTGAGTGACTGTGTGTCCAGCAATAGATTGGCGTCCTGTCCTGGTGTCCCTAAAACGTTCTCCTCTGTATGCGGAACCCCCCCCACCACCACCACCACGACCCAAATAGAGGACAAAGTGAAAAAAAATGGATGGATGGTTCTGTGGGGTTCACATTTATTGCAAAACAGAATTCAGGGACTAACGTGGTATGTAGAGAAACAGATGGACTACAGAATGTAATGGTAGAACTACAAAGTCCATCTGTATGGTCACCTAAGAGGAGAACCTAATGGTGGCCGGTGATTGTATGTTAGTTTCTTTACATATATACATCCATCCATCCATTATCTTCCGCTTTATCCTATATTAGGGTCGCGGGGGGGGGTTCCCCATGCCCATCCAGGGGAGAACGTTTCGGGCGCTGGGCAGATACACCCAGGACAGGACGCCAATCTATCACTGGTCACACACTCACTCACACAGACACACTCTATATGGGGCAATTTGGAGAATGCAATTGACTTGATGCATGTTTTTGGACTGTGGGAGGAAACCGGAGAACCCGGAGGAAACCCACGCAGACACGGGGAGAACATGGAAAAACTCCACCCAGATGGGGATTCGAACCGGGAATCACTAATGCTGAGAGGAGAACATGCTACATATATACATAAATAAGGGTCAGTACGGTGACTTAGTGGTCATCATGTCTGCCTCTCAGTGCTGGGGCTCCAGCTTGTACAGCAGCTCAGGTTCTACGGCAGGAACGAGGAACGCCCTTAAAAGAACCGCCGCCGAAATGCCGTCGGGACCCAAAATGCTGTCCCCGCAGCAGAAATGTAGCCAGTAGGGTCGGGTGTGTTGAGGGTTCGAGGGAAATGTGGGGGAAACCCCCGAGTTAACGTGGAGGAGAGTGATGACCCCGCAGAAGGAATTGATTTTTCACCATCTGGTGCCCCGGAGCCGAGGAGGCGCCCTAGAAACCCAGAGCTGTCCGGCGCACCTGCTGCCGGGTTTCAACTAAAACACCGTACACAGAAAAAAGAAACGGCCAGAGATTTAACCAGCGCAGTCTACAGTCCATTTCAGATCAGAAGGGCGGGGCAGGGAGGGGCGGGGCTATAAATATAACGCGGGGACTGCAACTGTGGGACGGCACGGTGCTCAGTTCAGACAGTTCATTTTGGTTTCAGTGGAATCAAATCACCTGGGTCATGGATCATCCAAAGCGACTTAAGCCTCATTTATACTCCCTCTGCGTACGGAAATGTGTGCGTAACAGTTACTGCCCCATACTTCCTCGCATCATTCATTCATTATCTCACGCTTTATCCTCTATTAGGGTCACGGTGGGGTTCCCCATGCCCATCCAGGGGAGAACATCTCGGGCGCTGGGCAGATAGACCCAGGACAGGACGCCAATCCATCGCTGGGCACACACTCACTCACTCACACAGACACACTCTATATGGGGCAATTTTGAGAATTCAATTGACTTGATCCATGTTTTTGGACTGTGGGAGGAAACCGGAGAACCCGGAGGAAACCCACGCAGACACGGGGAGAACATGGAAACTCCACCCAGATAGGGATTCGAACCGGGAATCCCTAGCGCTGAGAGGCGAACGTGCCGACCACTAAGCCACCGTGCCGCCTTCCTTGCGTCAGCTCCGTTGATATGGTTGTTGAACACTACATCCATTAGAGGGCAGTTTAGAGTAAAAATCAAACATGGCGACGGCGGAGGAACTTCTGATTTTGTACAAACTGCAAAAACGACAAAAAAGGCAGCGTTCTAGAGGCGGTGTTCTGTGAGGCCACTGAACAGGTCGCGACATTTGGATGGAGAATTTTATTCACTTGTCCGCCCAATGAGGGAAATTGATGACGAACGTCATTTCCAATACTTTCGGATGTCTGCCAGGGCATTCCATAACTTGCTTTGCCGGGTAGCCCCGCACATCAGGCATGAGAACATCATATAAATGATTAAAATTGCGCACACACTCGTACAACCGGTCTTCAAAAAGTTCCGCCATGTTTTTCTTCTCCTTCGTGTACATATGGAAGTGGTCGCATCATGCACTGCCCCCACGGTTTCCAGTGCTATTGCTCCGTCCTGTCCGCATCCGCAAGCTTTCAGAAAACGTGCAAATTACGTACGAAATGAACGCAGAGTACGGACAAAAGGCTCCGTCCGTATCCGTCTCCGTATTTAACGTTGAGCATAAATGAGCCTTTACAAGGCGAGCACATGGTTCATCACAGCGCCCCCTGGAGCAATGAGGGTTAAGGGTCTTGCTCAAGGACCCACATGGTAACTTCAGTGGACCTGGGATTTGAACCCACAACCTTCAGATTGACAGCCCAACGCCCTGACCACTGAGCTACAGCGCCCTTATATGTACTATGGCTGGAGTGAGCTTGGGCACTCGTGTGTGTGTGTGTGTGTGTGTGTGTGTGTGTGTGTGTGTGTGTGTGTGTGTGTCATTGCACGAATGGGTTAAAAGTGAAGGACACACTCCTCTGTGTGTAAGTAGAGTGTCACAGCAGTCCTTATAATCGTCCACCACCCAAATACCACCCACCCTGCTCTGTAGGTGTCCTAATCAAAGGGCACCAACACGGTATTTAATGAAACAGATGGACTCATTCATTCATTCATTCATTATCTTCCGCTTTATCCTCTATTAGGGTCGCGGGGGGGGGGGGGGGGGGTTCTCCATGCCCATCCAGGGGAGAACGTTTCGGGCGCTGGACAGATACACCCAGGACAGGACGCCAATCTATCACTGGACACACACTTACTCACACTCTATATGGGGCAATTTGGAGAACTCAATTGACTTGATCCATGTTTTTGGACTGTGGGAGGAAACCGGAGAACCCGGAGGAAACCCACGCGGACACGGGGAGAACATGGAAACTCCACCCAGATGGGGATTCGAACCGGGAATCCCTAGCGCTGAGAGGAGAACATGCTAAACCACTAAGGCGTGCCGCCAACAGATGGACTACAATCCGTAATTACAGAACTACAAAAATCGCATCCATGACGCATGCGCAATGCTGATTGGCCATCAACGTGAATCTCAAGGCATTTTAATGCGTTAATTCCAAAAAAAAAAAAAAAAAACACACACACACACACACACACACAGTTTAAAGGTATAAAACGCTGTGTAACGTCATCTTATTTACATAGATCAGTTTTAAATCCTATAATTCCCCAAATTAGATGTTTTATTTTTTTCAGCGGAGGGTTTTTTTCCCCCCCCAACATAAAGACACGTTCGCGTTTCTTTACGCTTTGAATGTAAACACACGAGGCAGAATTGTTCTGCTCGGTTAATAAATTGTAATTAACAGACACAAACGCGTGTTATTATTATTATTATAATTTTTTTTAACAAACTACAATCAGAACGTTAGATCCTGCCGCCTGGTTCTCCCCATTGTTTGTGGACTCGTTAGCCCGTTAGCTTAGCTGAGCCGCCGCTGCTTTAAAGGCGCTCACAGTCGCCGGTCTCGTAACTATCTCGTCTTAAAGAAGACATTTATCTCAAATACCTTGCCGAACAGACGAATGTTTTCCGCTTTCGCACTCTTCCAGCTGTTCCTTCAAAAAAAAAAAAAAAAACCTCTCCAGGCGCTTACGGATTTGACACGGGCTCTGATTACAAATCGCGGTACCTGGATGGCGTAGTGCACTAGACTGTGGTCGCGGACCCTTGTTTCACGCAGTGCCACGCAGTGCGCATGAGTAGGGGGCGTGTGGGAAATTGGAGCTCGGCCGGCGCCGACAGGAGGCGCACCGTTATTCCTCGGTTATTTTAGGGAAACCGGATCCGCCGTTATTCAGGCGCGTTTGCGTCAGAGGGAGGTTCGTGCTCGTTCCAACAGCCGGGGGACGTTCGTCTCGTTAAAACGACGTGGCTGCCAATGTTTTAAAAGTTAACTGCATGAACAAAAGAATTCCCAAACATCACCGTTTATCCCACATCCCAAATCACAGTCAGCCTCCACACCGCTGTCCCAGAAGGTGGTGGCACGGTGGCTTAGTGGTTTAGCACGTTCTCCTCTCAGCACTAGGGATTCCCGATTCGAATCCCAATCTGGGTGGAGTTTCCATGTTCTCACCGCATCCTCCGGGTTCTCCGGTTTCCTCCCACAGTTCAAAAACATGGATCAAGTCAAGTTGTGTTCTCCAAATTGCCCCATATAGAGTGTGTTTGTGTGTGTGAGTGTGTGTACAGTGATAGATTGGCGTCCTGTCCTGGGTGTATCTGCCCAGCGCCCGAAACGTTCTCCCCTGGATGGGCATGGGGAACCCCCCAGCGACTATAAAAGAGGATAAAGCGGAAGATAATGGATAGATGGATGGATGGATAAACCCAGAAGGTCCGTTGGACAAGGTTCTGTTCCACAACCAACACATCACACTTACAGCAGTGTTTATCACATCCCAAATCACAGTCAGCCTCCACACCGCTGTCAAAGCTTTCTCCAAGATTGTGAATTGGTTTGGGGAATTTAAACCCAGAAGGTGGTGGCACGGTGGCTTAGTGGTTTAGCATGTTCTCCTCTCAGCACTAGGGATTCCCGGTTCGAATCCCCATCTGGGTGGAGTTTCCATGTTCTCCCCGCATCCGCGTGGGTTTCCTCCCACAGTCCAAAAACATGGATCAAGTCAAGTTGAGTTCTCCAAATTGCCCCATATAGAGTGTGTATGTGCGAGTGAGTGTGTGCCCAGAGATGGATTGGCATCCTGGCCTGGGTGTATCTGCCCAGCGCCCGAAACGTTATCCCCTGGATGGGCATGGGGAACCCCCCAGCGACTATAAAAGAGGATAAAGCGGAAGATAATGGATGGATGGATGGATGGATAAACCCAGAAGGTCCGTTGGACAAGGTTCTGTTCCACAACCAACACATCACACTTACAGCAGTGTTTATCACATCCCAAATCACAGTCAGCCTCCACACCGCTGTCAAAGCTTTCTCCAAGATTGTGAATTGGTTTGGCGAATTTAAACCCAGAAGGTGGTGGCACGGTGGCTTAGTGGTTTAGCATGTTCTCCTCTCAGCACTAGGGATTCCCGATTCGAATCCCCATCTGGGTGGAGTTTCCATGTTCTCACCGCATCCTCCGGGTTCTCCGGTTTCCTCCCACAGTCCAAAAACATGGATCAAGTCAAGTTGAGTTCTCCAAATTGCCCCATAAAGAGTGTGTTTGTGTGAGTGAGTGTGTGTACAGTGATAGATTGGCGTCCTGTCCTGGGTGTATCTGCCCAGCGCCCGAAACGTTCTCCCCTGTATGGGCATGGGGAACCCCCCACGACCCTAATAGAGGATAAAGCGGAAGATAATGGATGGATGGATGGATAAAACCAGAAGGTCCGTTGGACAAGGTTCTGTTCCACAACTGACACATCACACAGCAGAATTTATCACATCCCAAATAATAGTCAGCCTTCACACCTCTGTAAAAGCTTTCTGCATAATTTTGGAGTTGGTTGTGGGTCAGACACTGATGTTGGACAAGGGTCTGTTCCACAACCTCTAAGTGGAGATCCAGGCTCTGTGTGGGCCAGACGTCCAGACCTATAGATGGAGTTTGTAGTTCTACAATTACAGACCGTCTGTTTCCCTACATACCTTGTTAGTCCACTTTAATCAGGACCCCCGCAGAGCAGGTGTTATTAGGGTGGTGGAAGATTCTCAGTTCTGCAGTCACACCGACATGGTGGTGGTGTGTTAGTGTGTGTTGTTCTGGTACGAGTTTTCGAGCACCGTGCACTCACTATCCACTCAGTTCATGATTGTCATCCTTTAATCCCCCCAAATAATCTTTGCTTACAGGTCGCTTGCTGTGGGGATTATTCTGCCCCCATGTGAGGGTCACTGCAGGTGGGAATGGTTTACCACCCATATCACCCCTGATCAATCACAGAACATAAGGTTTGTAGAGAAACAGATGAACTACAGACTGCAATTAAAGAACTACAAAGTCCATCTCTATGGAAACAAAGACCGACAAGTTTTAATGCACAAGAAGTTTTTATTTGATGGAAAGAAGATAAACAAAGGAAAAGAGAGGAATCTTTAAATTAAATGTTCCACACAATCCCACATTCAGATGAAGATATTTTGATCCAAGGTGGCTTACAAGTATCTTATTTGAATGGTTTGGGGTCAGAACACAGGGTCAGTCGTGATGCAGACCCCCTGGAGCAATAAGGGTTAAGGGGCTGGCACGATGACCCACACTGGGGGTTTAAACCTCCACCCTTCTGACCTTCAAACCACTGAACTACCACCTCCCTCACAAATAGCTGTAAATTCATTATTTTTAATGGACATGTACACAGTACCAGTCAAAAGTTTGGCCACGCCCCCTTTCTGCTCCTCTTATCCTCCATGTTCTCAGGTCCACTTTCTGTAAAGATAGACTTTGTAGTTCTACAATTCCACTCTGTAGTCCATCTGTGTGTGTTCTACAGTACATACTGTGTACTCTGTTCCAAAGGTCAGAACCCCAATTGTACCACCACAGAGCAGGGGTTATTTGGTGGGTGCATTAGTCCTATCCCAGCAGTGTCACTGAGGTGGAGAAATGAAACTACAAACTAACCCCCTCACCACATCAGTGTCACTGCAGAACTGACAAACAACAATCCACCACCCAAATGATACCTGTTCTGTGATGGAGAACCAACAGGGGACGAACAACAACACAGAACACAGATGGACTATAGTCTGGAATTATAGAACTACAAAGTCCATCTATATGGTCAGCGACGGAAACAGAAAATAGAGCAGGGAGGGGGCGTGTCCAAACTCTTGACTGATACTGTATATAGAATGTAAAAAAAGACACGTAAAACCAAAAGATCAGCAAAAACGGGAATGAAATCAGCATTAAAGAGATTCTTAGAGACATCAACCTCATAGAAAAGAACGTTATACAATACAGCCGAGTCGTCAGCTAACACACGAGTCCTCGGTTTTTATTTATTAATGCAGTTTATCTCGTTTGTCGCTCATTTACCAAACATATTCATTTCTGAAATGCTTTTCATTAAAAACAACTCATTAAGGGAAATATGAGCCCTGAACGTGGGTTTTACTGCAAAACAAAAGCAAGTTAAAAAGTTCAAAATAACAAACCCTGTTTTATTATTATTATTATTATTATTATTATTTAAAAAGAAACCCAACAAACAGTTTACAACAAGAGAGCTGTACATCTTCCTCAGAACTGAACACACTGATGCTAACAAGCTTATTCTTCATAATAAGGTGTCTAGAAACAGAGAGGTTACCCAGAGAGCAAAATGATTCCGGCCCACATCCGGCCCACGTCTCCCATTTTCATCTGGGCCACTTGCTGCTGAAGGCACTTGTTGTACATCTAGCAGATGTGACCCAGATGTGTTTTGGAACACGTGGACCATGTAGATGTTTTTAAACGAGGGCTTCCTTTGGCTCACATGCAGGGGGTGATATATCAGCCCCTGGGGGGCCTTATCAGAATGCTATCTGGAAAAGCTGCTGCCCTGTGGAGCAAAAGGTACAGCATGGTAACCTGGACCAACCTGTGGATTCAACCTTAGTTTGGGTCTGTTGAGCTTTTAAAACATCTGCAGATCCACGTTTTTTTTGGGGGGTGGGGGCCTTTTCCGAGTCAGGACCATCGGTGAAGGGTGGGGGATATGTTGCATGATGGGTATTTTAATGGTCTATTCACTATAATCTGCAATCAGTAGCTGAGAAAAGACAAAAATGATATTTTATATATATCGGGACATTGTCTGATTTTCCATTCATTTACAAATTAAACACTTAACACACACACACACACACACACACACACACACACAAACACACACACACACACTCTGTCTATTAAGCCACACTGCTACAGCACCTGCAGAATGAGGCTTGGCATTGTCCTGCTAAAATAATCATGGACTTTATCATTGATCACTGACATTTTCCATTCATTTACAAATTAAGTACTTAACACACACACACACACACACACACACACACACACTCACACACACACACACACACACACACACACACACTGTCTATTAAGCCACACTGCTACAGCACCTGCAGAATGAGGCTTGGCATTGTCCTGCTGAAATAATCATGGACTTTATCATTGATCATTGACATTTTCCATTCATTTACAAATTAAGTACTTAACACACACACACACACACACACACACACACACACACACACACACACACACACACACACACACTGTCTATTAAGCCACACTGCTACAGCACCTGCAGAATGAGGCTTGGCATTGTCCTGCTGAAATAATCATGGGCTTTATTATTGATCATTGACACAGCAGTATATTTTAGTATTTTCGAGCGACATATCGCTTCGTCAAAATAATACCTTTGACTAAAAAGACCTACTGCTCATAACTGAGTATGTTTGAATATACAGTAGGCATTTCCCGGATGACCGACTGAATAAAAAGCAATTTTGTAGGCAGCACATTGTGGTATCACATGATCACGTGTATTTTTCAATGATTTTTTTCTAGTTTTTCATGCGCTTTTTATGTCTGTCATTCGTTTTTCTTGTTTTTGTGCGTTCTTTGTGTGTTTTTCATGTTTAAAACGTTTAAATATCAGGTTCTTATTGTTTACAAGTGAATTTTTTACGGTAAGCGTTGTGACCTGTTACAACAAATGACGTTTGTCATATGGCATCATGTCCCAGGTTGTGCACTCACCTACTGAAAATGTCTCCTAATTAAAATTGTGGTGGTGGCACGGTGGCTTAGTGGTTTAGCATGTTCTCCTCTCAGCTCTAGGGATTCCCGGTTTCGAATCCCCATCTGGGTGGAGTTTCCATGTTCTCCCCGTGGGGTTCCTCCGAGGTTCCCCGGTTTCCTCCCACAGTCCAAAAACATGGATCAAGTCAATTGAGTTCTCCAAATTGCCCCATATAGAGTGTGTTTGTGTGAGTGTGTGTGTGTCCAGTGATAGATTGGCGTCCTGTCCTGGGTGTATCTGCCCAGCGCCCGAAACGTTCTCCCCTGGATGGGCATGGGGAACCCCCCCCCCCCTCCCCCGCGACCCTAATAGAGGAAAAAGCGGAAGATAATGGATGAATGAATGAATAATTAGAACTAGTACCCACAGTTTAGTAGGTGTTTGTCTCTTCCACAGAGCGCCATGTCGCTTTCAGCAGGACAACGCCAGGCCAGATGTTAACAGTGAGAATATGCAGACAGAGCGTGAAGTGTGAAGCACGAATAATCAGATCGGGAGAACAGTATACTCACTGGGAATTTTGCACCCCGATGTATGCACCGAATTTCCCGTGTAATGGACGTCGCATCGCAGAATGTTATTGGTGAAGTCTGACTCCGGAACGTGGTAGCTCGGATTCACAGTTATCTGGGAGAACAAATCGGGAGTCCAGACGTCAGACGGAGACGGGACGATGCCACCGCAAAATAGATCCACTCACCTTGAGGATGTACTTTCCAGGCTTGACATCCGTGATGTCGATCCACTGACAGTCAATGTCCGCACTGTAGGTGTCATAACACCCCGGACTCAGACCCTGATCGAGTCAAAAGACAGAAGAGGATGAGGACAGGGGACGAGGCCGACGGGATAGGCTCTTGTTTTGTGTTGGGTGAACGGATCAGTCTGGGTAATCACCGTGTTCTCGGGGTTTTAAGGGATGTGGAGGTAATTACACACCTGAGTGTGGGAAGTGCAGGCGTAGCGCCTGTAGTAGCCGGGGTCGCAGGACGTGTCCTCCAGGCAGAAGCTGGCTTTGTGTCCTTCAGCCACTTTGCTCTGGTTGGTGGCGTGGAGGAAGTCGTAATGGCAGAACTCATCCATGCTGTGATAGTGCCTGAGCAGGACAGAGGGTCAAATAACTCACGCGGTCACAGGGACGACACAGGGAGGACATTTTGGGGAGAATGAGGAGAGACAAGCAGGTCAGATTAAGGTGGTATGGACATGGACATGTGCAGCGGAAGGGTGAGGTTCACATCAACAGATGGAGGCTGAGGATGGAGCCACCAGGCAGGAGGAGGAGGAGGTGCAGGTCATGCAGGTGGTTGGGAGGGTTAGATGGTGAGAGGTGGAAAACCACGATACACTGTGGCTGCCGCCCCTAATGGCAACAGACGGTAGTGAAAGATACATAATGAAATAAATAGATTTAAAGTAAAGAAATAAAGACACCGGGCGGCACGGTGGTTTAGTGGTTTAGCATGTTCTCCTCTCAGCACTAGGGATTCCCGGTTCGAATCCCCATCTGGGTGGAGTTTCCATGTTCTCCCCGTGTCCGCGTGGGTTTCCTCCGGGTTCTCCGGTTTCCTCCCACAGTCCAAAAACATGGATCAAGGTCAATTGAATTCTCCAAATCGCCCCATATAGAGTGTGTCTGTGTTTGAGTGAGTGTGCGCACAGTGATAGATTGGCGTCCTGTCCTGGGTC
>JAFMOC010000245.1:397500-425000 GCA_019802505.1 Corydoras sp. C115 | reverse complement strand
GCATGTAGAACCCCCCCCCCCTTCGACCCTAGTAGAGGATGAAGCTGAAGATAATGGATGGATGGACGGTTCGGCCCGCGACCTAAAGTCTGCGTTGTGTTTTGGACCCCCGGATTCCAGGTTGGAATCCACATCTGGGTGGAGTTTTCATGTTCTCCCCGTGTCTGCGTGGGTTTCCTCCGGGTTCTCCGGTTTCCTCCCACAGTCCAAAAACATGGATCAAGTCAATTGAATTCTCAAAATTGCCCCATATAGAGTGTGTCTGTGTGCGTGTCTGTGTGTGTCCAGTGATGGATTGGTGCCCTGTCCTAGGTCTATCTGCCCAGCTCCCGAGACGTTCTCCCCTGGATGGGCATGGGGGGAACCCCACCGCGACCCTAATAGAGGATAAAGTGGAAGATAATGGATGGATGGACGGTTCGGCCCGCGACCTAAAGTCTGCATTGTGTCTTGGACCCCCAGATTCCAGGTTCGAATCCACATCTGGGTGGAGTCTCCATGTTCTCCCCGTGTCTGCGTGGGTTTCCTCTGGGTTCTCCGGTTTCCTCCCACAGTCCAAAAACATGGATCAAGTCAACTGAATTCTCCAAATTGCCCCATATAAAAATAATAAAATAAAATAAAAATAGTGTGTCTTTGTAGCATGTTCGCCTCTCAGCACTACGGATTCCAGGTTCGAATCCACATCTGGGTGGAGTCTCCATGTTCTCCCCGTGTCTGCGTGGGTTTCCTCCGGGTTCTCCGGTTTCCTCCCACAGTCCAAAAAACATGCATCAAGGTCAATTGAGTTCTCCAAATTGCCCCATGTAGAGTGTGTCTGTGTGAGTGAGTGAGTGTCCAGTGATGGATTGGCGTCCTGTCCTGGGTGCTGATTCAGAAGTTTGGATTCAGAACCCACCTGGACAGACACTTCTCCTCCGCGGCGCACTTCAGGCTGTACATCGCCACTTTCTGGATGTACGTCGACGTTTGCACGTAATACGCGTCGGGGATCAGATCGGGGAGACCTGCAGACGTTCAGGAGAAGATCGTGAGCTTTGCAGAATGCCCCAGACCTCCAGAGTGAATGTTGGGGGGGGGGTGTGGGGGGGGGTGCAGGTTGGACTCTCTTACCGTACTGGAAGTAGTGCGTCCCGTAGCCGTGGCGCGCCCTGGCTCTGTGGCGCGGCCGGTAGTAGGCGTCGTGGTGGTTGTAGTAGGGCTGATAGAGGTCGTTGCGGATGGATTTGTAAGGGTCGTAGGGGTCGTCTCCCACCATCACGTCCTTGTCTCGCTGCTCCCCGGGCTCCGCACCGCGCGGCGGGCTGCGGTGCGCGTCCCGCGGCGTCGTCCCGTTCGGTTCCCGGGTGCCGAGCGCGGGTCTCGCCCGGTCGGCCGCCCGGCGTCTCGGCGGCACGTATTCGGCCCCGCGGCTCAGCAGGCTGACCACGCGCCCGTTGCTGCTCCAGCGCAGGGCCACGCGCGGGGCACCTGTCGGGCGCGTGCGGGACTGACCCTCCGCGAGCTGAGCCATCCAGATGAGCGGCAGCAGCGCGAGCAGCGCGAGTCTCATCCTGATCTCACTTTAATGAGAAAAATAATAATTAAAAATAATAATAATAATAAAAATAAAAATAAATAAAGCGTGAAGTCCAGACTCTCAGATCAGCCGAAAACCCGCGGAAAGCCCACAAGAACGCGCATCGCCGCCAAAACGCCAGGATAGGCTCTAAACGCGGGGGCAGCTTCACACACAGACCTGTTCATCTGACTATTACGAGCCGGGGGGGGGGGGGGGGGCGTTCTGCAGGAGGTTCTGTAGTTGGGGGGGGGGGGGGGGGGGGGGGGGGGGGGGGGGGGGGGGTGGGGTGGGGGGAGAGCAGGAAATGGTGGGGGGGAAAAACGGGCGTTAGGAGTTGGTGGGGGGGGGGGGGGGGGGGGGGTAAGGTACAGGATTGGTTTTGAAGTTGCGCACATGCAACACTGTCCCCGCGTAAAAGCGCACAAACACTGAGCATGCGCAGACTGTGGACTGTGTACTTTAAAAAAATGATTATAATTAGACATAAGGCTTCATTTCTCATCCATCCTTTATCTTCTGCTTTATCCTCTATTAGGGTCGCGGGGGGGGGGGGGGGGGGGGGGGGGGGGGGGCGTTGGGCAGATACCCCCGGGACAGGACGCCAATCTATCACTGGACACACACTCACTCACACAGACACACTCTATATGGGGCAATTTGGAGAACTCAGTTGACTTTGAATCCATGTTTTTGGACTGTGGGAGGACACCGGAGAACCCGGAGGAAATCCACACGGACACGGGGAGAACATGGAAACTCCTCCCAGATTGGGATTCGAACTGGGAATCCCTAGCGCTAGGAGAACATGATAAACCACTAAGCCACTGTGCCGTTCACTCACACACACACACACACACACACACACACACACACACACACACACACACACACACACACACACACACACACACTCTCTATATGGGGCAATTTGGAGAACTCAATTGACTTGATCCATGTTTTTGGACTGTGGGAGGAAACCGAAGAACCCGGAGGAAACCCACGCGGACATGGAGAGAACATGGAAACTCCACCCAGATGGGGATTCGAACCGGGAATCCCTAGAGCTGAGAGGAGAACATGCTCTATATATCAAAGTAAACAGCACGATTGTGTAAGACTGTAAAACTGCAAAATAAACCCCTTTGGCAGTTATTCCACCTTATGCTCTACATAAGAGGGTGCTGCACAAGAATTGAGAGGAACATTGAGATGGGGGGGGGGGGTCAGACACTGATGTTGGGGGAGTGGACCTGGTTCTCGGTCAAAGTTCATCCTGAAAGTGTTTGATGGGGTGGATCTTCCCAAACATGCCTTGACAGACTTTGCTTTGTGCACTGGGGGGGGGGGGGGTGACATCCATCCATAACGACGACGGCTCGTTACTCCGTTCTGATGGTTCTGATGGGAGCTGCAGTTCTGATGGTTCTGATGGGAGCTGCAGTTCTGATGGAGGCCACGGTGCTTCATGGGTTTTGTAGAGACATTCCGCCGGCCCCGTTCCTGCTTGAGCTTAGGAAACTTTTGCGCTTGTTAAAACGGTATCGTGTGCAAAACCCACAGGACCCTCACAGGATGGACTCCCCGTTAAAATCAAATAAACGCTCCACACTTACCAGATGCCTCTGAAGATCATCACAGACGCAGATCTGTGTATAAAAAAATCACAAACTGCATTCAGTCTGACTCACATTTAAATCTAACAATCATGGGGTCATTGAATGCAGCACGGTCACCTGAGTCCCAAACCCTGTATCTGACTCTCATTTAAATAAAAAAAAATCACGTGGTCATTGAACGCAGCACGGTCACCTGAGTCCCAAACCCTGTATCTGACTCTCATTTAAATCAAACAATCACGGGGTCATTGAATGCAGCACGGTCACCTGAGTCCCAAACCCTGTATCTGACTCACATTTAAATCAAACAATCACGGGGTCATTGAACACAGCACGGTCACCTGAGCCCCAAACCCTGTATCTGACTCTCATTTAAATCAAACAATCACGGGGTCATTGAATGCAGCACGGTCACCTGAGTCCCAAACCCTGTATCTGACTCTCATTTAAATCAAACAATCACGGGGTCATTGAATGCAGCACGGTCACCTGAGTCCCAAACCCTGTATCTGACTCTCATTTAAATCAAACAATCACGGGGTCATTGAACACAGCACGGTCACCTGAGCCCCAAACCCTGTATCTGACTCTCATTTAAATCAAACAATCACGGGGTCATTGAATGCAGCACGGTCACCTGAGTCCCAAACGCTGTATCTGACTCTCATTTAAATCAAACAATCACAGGGTCATTGAATGCAGCACGGTCACCTGAGTCCCAAACCCTGTATCTGACTCTCATTTAAATCAAACAATCACGGGGTCATTGAATGCAGCACGGTCACCTGAGTCCCAAACCCTGTATCTGACTCTCATTTAAATCAAACAATCACGGGGTCATTGAATGCAGCACGGTCACCTGAGTCCCAAACCCTGTATCTGACTCTCATTTAAATCAAACAATCACGGGGTCATTGAACACAGCACGGTCACCTGAGTCCCAAACCCTGTATCTGAAGGAGCACTTTAAAATTTTTTTTTTTTTTTCTACAACAGGTATTTGTTAAACAGATGCGTCTTCAGTAGTTTCTTAAAACTGTTTAGTGATTCTGCCTTACGGACGGAGTTGGGAAGATCGTACTACCAATTTGCAGTGGTGAACGCCACGGAGTGAGAATGAGCTCCTCGGTGAGGTGGAACCACCAGGGGGCGATCATCACTGGAGCGAAGTGAACGAGTCGGAGTGTATTTTGAAAAGATAGAGTGACGGTAGGAGGGGCCAGATCCAGAAATGGTTCTGTAGGCCAGAGTCAGTGACTTGTACTGAATGCATCAGCTACAGGGAGTCAATGGAGGGACATGAGTTCTTGGGGGTGAAACACGAGTCGGGCTGCAGAGTTTGGAATTAGTTGAAGAGGTCTGATGGTGGAAGCTGGGAGACCGGCAAGTAGCCTGATAATCCTAATCCTAATCCCAATCCTAATCCTACATTTAGTCCTTTAGCAGACGCTTTTATCCAAAGCGACTTACAAATGAGAACACCACAAGTCAGAAGCCATGAAGCCAGAAGCCATGGAGAAAACCAATCTCCCGCTTTATCCTAAATTAGGGTCGCGGGGGGGGGTTCCCCATGCCCATCCAGGGGAGAACGTTTAGGGCGCTGGGCAGATACACCCAGGACAGGACGCCAATCCATCGCTGGGCACACCCTCACTCACACAGACACACTACATGGGGCAATTTGGAGAACACAATTGACTTGATCCATGTTTTTGGACTGTGGGAGGAAACCGGAGAACCCGGAGGAAACCCACGCAGACACGGGGAGAACATGGAAACTCCACCCAGATGGGGATTCGAACCTGGAATCCCTAGTGCTGAGAGGCGAACGTGCTAAACCACTAAGCCACCGTGCCTCCTATTTATTTTATTTTATTATTATTTTTTTTTAAAAACAGGTATTTGTTAAAGAGATGCGTCTTCGGTAGTTTTTTTAAAACTGTTTAGTGATTCTGCCTTACGGACGGAGTTTGGAATTAGTTGAAGAGGTCTGAAGAGAAGCTGGGAGACCGGCAAGTAGCCTGATAATCCTAATTCCAATCGGTCTGGATGCTGGGACTCGCCCGGCGCCGCGGTTTACACTGCAGTAGACACCGGGCGGGTCACTCAGCCCAAACCTCAGCCCTGATCGTGTGATTTTGGACACATCAGCAGGTCTTTTCCGCCACCCTTTAACGCCAGTGTGCAGTTTTCCGATTGTTTTTCCAGCGCGGCGCACCACGCTGGAGAGACGGGGAAAGCGTTGTGAGCGAGGCCCGGTTTTATACACGGCGTGTAAAGATCAAAGGCCTTCACCACACCGAAAGAATCCGCCGCTAACTGTACAGACGCTGCACATTGTGTTCAATGAGATGCAGGTGTGTGACGTCGGACCTGCACTTTAATCTCTGGAATAACGAGCCCGGCGCTCGGCGGGGAGACGGCCGGCTCGAACCCCCGCAGGTCAAATAAAAGAGGTGGAAACTAAAGACAGCGCCGGATCATTAGAGCTGTGATTTCTGCCTCCTAAAGGCAACTTGCACTTCACTGAGCCGACAGGCCGACCGGTGCGAGGTTCGAACGGTGCGGCCTGAGCGCCGCCTCCGGAACGACGCCCCCGTGTGGTCTTTATGAGCGCAGCACGTGTGCTGATGGACTGCTTCTGTTTGTGCTGTCGTGAAGCCACGTGGCACTCAGTCAGCACGGAGCTGCTTACAGAAAAAAAACGGTTTCCCCATTTACTATAATCCCTCACAAACAGTGGTTGCCACAGCCATTATAATGCCTCATAAACATTGGTTACCACAACTATTATAATCCCTTACAAATATTGGTTGCCACAACTATTAAAATTCCTTATAAACATTGGTTTCCACAACTATTATAAAGCCTCAAAAACATCGGTTGCCACAACTATAATAATTCCTTACAAAAATTGGTTGCCACAGCTATTATAGTCCCTCAAAAACATTGGTAGCCATAACTGTTATAGTTCCAGCTGAACATTGGTTGCCACAGCTATTATAATCCCTCATGAACATTGGTTGTGTTAAATTCCAATAAACGGTCATAAGTCGGCGGTTTTATTCCAAAAGAATTTAATGCGCTTTATTAAATAGTCAAACAAGCATACAGGAAAAATCATCAATGGCGGGCAACCACGATTGATGAGAGAACTCTAAGGTCTCAAAGATCCAGCTTCAGTATATAACCCTTAGGTGGGCTGTCCTTCTTCTTTGGGTGAGTGTGACTGGACCTTCCAAATATGGTGGGATTTTCTGATGCCCCCAGTCCCAATTATACATTTAACAAATGTTACTTGCTCCCTAAATCTATATTTTCACAGGTCACTCTGTGACCAGACTTTCTGACTCCTTCTCATGCTCATTCGACAAGCGGTCATTCCTACAAATTACACACTCAACCCCCACCTGGTCATTCCCTCAGACATTCAGCAGTTGTTTACATATCATAAATTACAAAAATCATCATTATAATGCTAAAAGCTTTCCAAAGTTCAAATAAGTTTTTTTTTTCATTATTTGAAAATAAGTTTCAAATAATGCAATTCATGTCTTTTTACGTTCAATAAATTCCAACAGTTGCCACAATTATTATAATTCCTCATGAATATTGTTTGCCACAACTATAATAATCCCTTACAAACATTGGTTGCCACAGCTATTATGATCCCTCACAAACAATGGTTGCCACAACTATTTTAAAACATTTGGAACATTGGTTGCCACAGCTATTATAATGTCTCACAAACATTGGTTGCCACAACTATAATAATTCCTTACAAATATTGGTTGCCACAGCTATTATAATCCCTCATAAACATTGGTTGCCACAACTATTATAATGCCTCACAAAAATTGGTTGCCACAGCTATTATGATCCTTCATAAACATTGGTAGCCACAAGTGGTATAATTTCTTACAAACTTTGGTTGCCACAACTTTTAAAATGCCTCTCAAACATTAGTTTCCACAACTATTATAATTCCTTACAAATATTGGTTGCCACAGCTATTATAATGTCTCACAAACATTGGTTGCCACAACTATAATAATTCCTTACAAATTTTGGTTGCCACAGCTATTATAATGTCTCACAAACATTGGTTGCCACAACTATAATAATTCCTTACAAATATTGGTTGCCACAGCTATTATAATCCCTCATAAACATTGGTAGCCACAAGTGGTATAATTTCTTACAAACATTGGTTGGCACAACTTTTATAATGCCTCACAAACATTGGTTTCCACAACTATTATTATTCCTCATAAACATTGGTTTCCACAACTATTATAATTCCTTACAAATATTGGTTGCCACAGCTATTATAATGTCTCACAAACATTGGTTGCCACAACTATAATAATTCCTTACAAATTTTGGTTGCCACAGCTATTATAATGTCTCACAAACATTGGTTGCCACAACTATAATAATTCCTTACAAATATTGGTTGCCACAGCTATTATAATCCCTCATAAACATTGGTAGCCACAAGTGGTATAATTTCTTACAAACATTGGTTGCCACAACTTTTATAATGCCTCACAAACATTGGTTTCCACAACTATTATTATTCCTCATAAACATTGGTTTCCACAACTATTATAATTCCTTACAAATATTGGTTGCCACAGCTATTATAATGTCTCACAAACATTGGTTGCCACAACTATAATAATTCCTTACAAATTTTGGTTGCCACAGCTATTATAATGTCTCACAAACATTGGTTGCCACAACTATAATAATTCCTTACAAATATTGGTTGCCACAGCTATTATAATCCCTCATAAACATTGGTAGCCACAAGTGGTATAATTTCTTATAAACATTGTTTGCCACAACTTTTATAAATCCTCACAAACATTGGTTGCCACAACTACTATAATCTCTCAAACAACAGTTGGAACAACTACACTAGCTCTTACTGGACTGGAGCTGTTGCTCCACCCTACTCGCTCTTCCTTCCAGACTTCTCCACATTCTCCATTACTTTGTACACGTCTTTCACCTTCATTTTAAAAAACTTTAAAATAATGTTTTCAAACCTTTAGCCCACCTTCAGCATTCCAATTCATCTCAGTAGCTCGTCGGCGGGAGTAAAACAACAGTTCTGGATCTGATGGAATTAAGTGCTTTGTGCTTCAGGAGGCAGGAATCTGAATAAGTGATAAAACGCTGTGCAAATGAGTTTTAATTTCATAAAGAATATTTCATTACCGCTGACCTACATACCGTCACCGAAGGCCCTCTCTCAAAGTACCACACAATGCGCTTTGGCACGGGACCCGGAACGCCTGGCAACGTCTTCCGGAGAGGACAGGCCGAGGGACGGGATAAAAGCTGCGTGCGGACTCTTCCAGGAAGCTTGGAGACGCTTTTCAGGTCATTCTATTGATTCTAAAACAAATGATGGTTATGTAATTACCAGCGTTGATGACATCACAGAACCGGGTCATCTGCAGTATACCGCAGTTCCTTCCATGAGGGGGCGCCACGGCGGAAAGATCCGCATTACCCACTGTGTTGTTATCCTGGATGCCCTGAGAGAATCCACACAGACAGGGGGAGGACATGACGGAAAGAACCTCGCTGAAAGTTCCCCTGCTGTGCCACCATGCCATCACTAGGGGGCAGGAGGTTAAGACATTTCAATTAAAAGATCTATTAAGGAGCCACTATTAAAATGGTTCCAGTTCTATACACCATCCATCCAACCATTATCTTCCGCTTTATCCTCTACTAGTGTCACGACTGGGGGGGGGGGGGGCATTTCGGGCGCTGGGCAGTTTTCACCCAGGACAGGACGCCAATCTATCGCTGGACACACACTCACTCACACACACACACTCTATATGGGGCAATTTGGAGAATGCAATTGACTTGATCCATGTTTTTGGACTGTGGGAGGAAACCGGAGAACCCGGAGGAAACCCACGCGGACACGGGGAGAACATGGAAACTCCACCCAGATGGGGATTCAAACCGGGAATCCCTAGCGCTGAGAGGAGAACATGCTAAACCACTAAGCCACCATGCCGCCTGTTTTTCATTTATTTTTAAAGATTAATCGTGATTCCGGAGACAACACGACCTTTATAACGTCAGACCGTAACGTTGTTTAATGGTTGATGGTTCTTCTTGATTTTGCTTCGGAAGACCCAGGTGGAATACGGTTCCAACGTCACGATCCAGAACCAGCGCCAGGGTCATACCACCTGTGCACGGTACCTGGTGGTGGTCGAGACCTGCATGTCGTTGGTAACCAAGACCCACATTGGTAACTTGAGTCAACCGCTTTATCCTCTACTAGTGTCGTGGGGGGGGGGGGGTTCCCCATGCCCATCCAGGGGAGAACGTTTCGGGCCACTGGGCAGATACACCCAGGACAGGACGCCAATCTATCACTGGACACACACTCCCTCACACAGACATACTCTATATGGGGCAATTTGGAGAATTCAATTGACCTTGATCCATGTTTTTGGACTGTGGGAGGAAACCGGAGAACCCAGAGGAAACCCATGTGGGCATGGGGAGAACATGGAAACTCCTCCCAGATTGGGATTCGAACCGGGAATCCATAGTGCTGAGAGGACAACGTGCTAACCACCAAGCCACCGTGCCGCCCCCAGTTCTATACTCATTTGGGGCAAATGGTATGACTTTCTGTGTAAAGTCCTGTGCTCGCTGTGTGGGTTCTTTTGCAGGGTTCCTGTAGGTACTTTAGAGATGTCCAATCTAAAGTTTTTAGCCATCAGTGTGCAAATACCAGCTAAGGGTGGAGTTCATGAGACAGTGGGGGTGTTTTATTCATTACAACTCATACAGCCATTCTCTCAAAAGATGCCGAAATCTGCTGATCTTGCAAATAATTACAAAGAATCTCATATAAAAATAAAGTGGGTCGCCGGTCGACCCGAGGAAAGGAACACCCTTCCATGATGAAGACTTCTCTTGACGAAGGTCAGCGAGCCACGATTCGCTCGTCACGCCAAAGGACATGTGATTGTACATAACGTATAACGCATGAGTGTGCAGAGGACGTTCTGCAGAGAACCTCATGGAGTCTTATCAAAAGGAACCTCTTCAAAACCATATCAAAAATAAGCTCTTCGAGGTCGATCGTTAAAATCCGCTTTAGAAAACATAGAACATTTGTAGGCGTAGAGTCTTGGGTTCTCTCATCCGGTTCTCTCGGGGGGGGGGGGGCGGTTCGCCTCGTGAGACGCTAAGGAGTTCTATAAGGTGCCTTCAAAGCGAAAGTGCATTCAGATTTGGGGTGGATCCAATGGCCACCCGATGCGGAAAAAAATATGGAGAGGCATCGATCCCACGCGGTCACGAAGGCCGCGCCTACACCCACAGCTACGGTTGCTACGGCGACGACCTTCATCATCACCGAGGACCAGACGGATCATTCACAAGACGTTAAGGACCTGAGCTCCATCCATCCATTATATTCCGCTTTATCCTCTATTATGGTCGCGGGGGGGGGGGGGGGGGGTTCCCCATGCCCATCCAGGGGAGAACGTTTCGGGCGCTGGGCAGATACACCCAGGACAGGGCGCCTATCTATCGCTGGACACACACTCACACACACAGACACACTCTACATGGGGCAATTTGGAGAACCCAATTGACCTTGATCCATGTTTTTGGACTGTGGGAGGAAACCGGAGAACCCGGAGGAAACCCATGCGGACACGGGGAGAACGTGGAAACTCCACCCAGATGGGGATTCGAACCGGGAATCCCTAGTGCTGAGAGGAGAACATGCTAAACACCAAGCCACCATGCACCCAAACGTCGTTCCATCCATCCATTATCTTCTGCTTTATCCTCTACTAGGGTCATGGGGGGGGGGGTTGTTTGAGCTCCCCTTGCCCATCCAGGGGAGAACGTTTCGGGCGCTGGGCAGATAGACCCAGGACAGGACGCCAATCCATCGCTGGACACACACTCACTCACACACACACACTCTATATGGGGCAATTTGGAGAACTCAATTGACTTGACTGTGGGAGGAAACCGGAGAACCCGGAGGAGACCCACGCGGACATGGGGAGAACATGGAAACTCCACCCAGATAGGGATTCGAACCAGGAATCCCCAGCGCTGAGAGGAGAACATGCTAAACCACTAAGCCACCGTGCCGCCCGACCTGAGCTCCATCAACTGGAAATATTGTCGTGACTTTTGTTGGTCTCCTTTAAAAGTACATTGAGCGATATATATATATATACAGCATCAAGGTGGCGCTGTAACCGTGAGGTGGTCGACATCATTATTATAGTCACTGCTGATTTCGGGACACTGAACCGCGGCGTCCTCGGGGACGTGTGTGACATTTCAGGTTGAGAACGCGGCACAGCTGCGTCCAGACGGCGTCCTGTTGTAGAAGCTCTTTGTAAATGAACGTTGTTTATCAGCTGAACCCGTCAGGTGCCGGCGCCGCAGCCTCTTCTTCATGGCGCGTCCTCCACCTACTTTGACGTTCCGAGGGCGTTTTGGGCGCAGGGTGCGAACCCACATCCAGAAACACACCCTGCTGCTGAGGTCAACTGGGTTCGGCTGTGACATCATAGCCCTGCAGGAGGAACACAGGAACGTCACGCAACCTCGAAAAATACGAGCAAATGTGAGATTAGACCGAGATTACAGATTACAGATTATAGATTACAGATTACAGATTACAGATTACAGATTATAGATTACAGATTATAGATTACATATTATAGATTACAGATTACAGACTACAGATTACAGACTACAGATTACAGACTACAGATTACAGATAACATATTATAGATTACAGACTACAGATTACAGACTACAGATTACAGATAACATATTATAGATTACAGACTACAGATTACAGACTACAGATTACAGATAACATATTATAGATTACAGACTACAGATTACAGACTACAGATTACAGACTACAGATTATAGATTACAGACTACAGACTACAGACTACAGATTACAGACTACAGATTATAGATTACAGACTACAGACTACAGATTACAGATTATAGATTACAGATTATAGATTACAGACTACAGACTACAGATTACAGATTATAGATTACAGATTATAGATTACAGACTACAGACTACAGATTACAGATTATAGATTACAGATTATAGATTACAGACTACAGATTACAGATTAGAGACTACAGATTATAGATTACAGCCACTGCAGGATTTTTTTAAAAGTGACTTACAAGTAGGGCGCACGGTGGCTTAGTGGTTGGCATGTTCTCCTCCCAGCACTAGGGATACCCGGTTCGAATCCCAATCTGGGTGGAGTCTCCATGTTCTCCCCTGTGTCCGCGTGGGTTTCCTCCGGGTTCTCCGGTTTCCTCCCACAGTCCAAAAACATGGATCGAGGTCTATTGATTCTCCAAATTGCCCCATATAGAGAGTGTCTGTGTGAGTGAGTGTGTGTCCAGTGAGTTGGTGCCCAGCGCCCGAAACATTCTCCCCTGGATGGGCATGGGGAACCTCCCCAATTTGATGGCTGGGGTCGGAACACAGCGACGGTCCCCCTAGAGCAAAGAGGGTCCTGCTCTAAGACCCACATTGGTAACTTGAGTGAACCGCTTTATCCTCTATTAGGGTCGCGGGGGGGGGGTTCCCCATGCCCATCCAGGGGAGAACGTTTCGGGCGCTGGGCAGATACACCCAGGACAGGGGGGCAATCAATCACTGGGCACACACTCACTCTATATTTGGAGAACTCAATTGAACTTGATCCATGTTTTTGGACTGTGGGAGGAAACCGGAGAACCCGGAGGAAACCCACGCGGACACGGGGAGGACATGGAAACTCCACCCAGATTGGGATTCGAACTGGGAATCCCTAGTGCTGAGAGGAGAACACGCTAAATCACTAAGCCACCGTGCCTGCCTGTATCAGGTTCTAAACATATATAAACCTCAAGGACATTTTTGGAGAACCTCATTCATTAGTGAAATTAAAACCCTGCTGTGTTCTGTAGGAGGACAGGACGCAGGACGCAGGCCGCAGTCCTTCAGGTGTATAAACCCTCCGTCCTTGACTTTGTGTGTCAT
This sequence comes from Corydoras sp. C115, assembly GCA_019802505.1. Lineage (NCBI taxonomy): Eukaryota > Metazoa > Chordata > Actinopteri > Siluriformes > Callichthyidae > Corydoras > Corydoras sp. C115. The sequence goes on along the minus strand of JAFMOC010000245.1, from coordinate 411,733 downwards.
CCTTTTAAGACGGCCGCCGCTCCTCGGGGACGTGAGGTTGTAGCTACTAAAAGCCTGAGACCCCGACTGACGGAAGTGAGGGAACCCTGCGAGTGCATTCCGAGCACGGCTGCGTCCTTAAATGGCTTTCCCGGGTAAAAAAAATAATAAGGTGTGTGGGATGGGAGCGGTGCTGGACATCGATCGGCCGTCCACTCGAGGGAAGTGTCGTCCCCAAACTAAAGAGGCATCGGAAGCCTGGAACCCTGCCAGCTGCAGCTCTCGCCGTCCTGAAGAACATTCCTGTACACCTGTCCTTCAGAACGTGAGACATCTGAACACTGATTAATCACAGCTGCCATTTTCCTATCGCGCTAAACAGGAGCTTATTGCGGGACGGCGGTGAGGTTGGTGCCGGAGAACCGTGACCCCGGGGAACCGTGACCACACCCACAGAAGGTCGAACTGAATATAAATAAGGAGCCGTATTTAAATAATACATCCATCCATCCATTATCTTCCACTTTATCTTCTATTAGGGTTGTGGTGGAGGGGGGGGGTTCATCATGCCCATCCAGGAGAGAACATTTCAGGCGCTGGGCTGATACACCCAGGACAGAGGGGCAATCCATCACTGGGCACACACTCACACACACACACACACACTCTATATGGGGCAATTTGGAGAACTTAATTGACCTTGATCCATGTTTTTTGGACTATGGGAAGAAACCAGAGAACCCGGAGGAGACCCACGCGGACACGGAGAGAACATGCAAACACCACCCAGATTGGGATTCGGACCGGGAATCCCCAGCGCTGAGAGGAGAACATGCTAAACCACTAAGCCACCGAGCCGCCCTTAAATAATACATTCATTCACTCATTATCTTACACTTTATCCTCTATTAGGGTTGTGGGGGGGGGGGGGTTCCCAATGCCCATCCAGGGGAGAACGTTTCGGGCGCTGGGCAGATACACCCAGGACAGAGGGGCAATCTATCACTGGGCACACACTCACTCACACAGACACACTCTATATGGGGCAATTTGGAGAACTCAATTGACCTTGATCCATGTTTTTTGGACCGTGGGAAGAAACCGGAGAACCTGGAGGAAACCCACGCGGACACTGGGAGAACATGGAAACTCCACCCAGATTGGGATTCGAACCGGGAATCCCCAGCGCTGAGAGGAGAACATACTAAACCACTAAGCCACCGTGCCGCCCTTAAATAATACATTCATTCACTCATTATCTTACACTTTATCCTCTATTAGGGTTGTGGGGGGGGTTCCCAATGCCCATCCAGGGGAGAACGTTTCGGGCGCTGGGCGGATACACCCAGGACAGAGGGGCAATCTATCACTGGACACACACTCACACACACAGACACATTCTATATGGGGCAATTTGGAGAACTCAACTGACCTTGATCCATGTTTTTTAGACTGTGGGAAGAAACCAGAGAACCCGGAGGAGACCCACGCGGACACGGAGAGAACATGCAAACACCACCGAGATTGGGATTCGGACCGGGAATCCCCAGCGCTGAGAGGAGAACATACTAAACCACTAAGCCACCGTGCCGCCCTTAAATAATACATTCATTCACTCATTATCTTACACTTTATCCTCTATTAGGGTTGTGGGGGGGGGTTCCCCATGCCCATCCAGGGGAGAACGTTTCGGGCGCTGGGCAGATACACCCAGGACAGGGGGGCAATATATCACTGGACACACACTCACTCACACACACACTCTATATGGGGCAATTTGGAGAACTCAAATGATCTTGATCCATGTTTTTGGACTGTGGGAAGAAACCGGAGAACCCGGAGGAAACCCATGCGGACACGGGGAGAACATGGAAACTCCACCCAGATTGGGATTTGGAACCAGGGAATCCCCAGCGCTGAGAGGAGAACATGCCAACCACTAAGCCACCATGCCGCCCCATTTCTAAGCCCATCCATCCATTATCTTCTGCTTTATCCTGTACTAGGGTCGCGGTGGGGGGGGTTCCCATGCCCATCCAGGGGAGCACGCTTCAGGCACTGGGCAGATACACCCAGGACAGAGGGGCAATCTATCACTGGGCGCACACTCACTCACACACACACTCTATATGGGGCAATTTGGAGAACAACTCAATTGACCTTGATCCATGCTTTTGTGCCCATATCTAAAACTACCCCCGTATAGTGGGCGTGTGTGAGTGTGTACCGAGCGCCTGAAACCCCCTGGATGAGTCTGAGAAACAGGATTAAACAGAAGATGATGAGATAAGATTAAAAAAAAAAAAAACCAAACAAATAGAGTGCACGTAACAAAGCCGATGTAATGGCTGTGCTGAGCCACTAGAGGGACCCCCTGTCCACCTGAGCCACTCTGGTTGCACGCACCGCCTGCAGTGTCAGTAATAGAGCTGTGCGATACCAAGAATTTTGGTATCGATCCGATACCAAGTAAATACAGGGCCAATATCGCGATATCCGATACCGATACTTTTTAATATTTAAGCTTCATTGATCCAAAAGACCTGGTATAGAATTTCGCCAAACATTGTAGGCGACAACAAAATAATGTCTCCCAATCAACATCTTTGTTTAGAAACATTTTTTTTTTTCATTCATTCATTATCTCCCGCTTTATCCTCTATTAGGGTTGCGGTGGGGTTCCCCATGCCCATCCAGGGGAGAACGTCTCGGGCGCTGGGCAGATAGACCCAGGACAGGGCGCCAATCCATCGCTGGGCACACACTCACTCACACACACACACTCTATATGGGGCAATTTTGAGAATTCAATTGACTTGATCCATGTTTTTGGACTGTGGGAGGAAACCGGAGAACCCGGAGGAAACCCACGCGGACACGGGGAGAACGTGGAAACTCCACCCAGATGGGGATTCGAACCGGGAATCCCTAGCGCTGAGAGGAGAACGTGCTAAACCACTAAGCCACTTCCATTGTTCCATTGTTTAGAAACAATGGAACAGTAAGAAAACAAAGGTTTGCTTTAACGTGAGGAAAATATATATTTTTTGAGGTACAAAAGGAGAAATGACAACACAAATATAAAGTAAAAATGCTCCCCTCACTCGACAGTTTTTTATTTCTTTGTTTCTTTTTTTTTAAATAGAATTTTGTGTGTGGTTTTGGGGTGTACAACAAATGTGTGTGTGTGTGTGTGTGTGTGTGCCTGTGCCACAGTGATATCAGCATTACAGACTCTGATAAATCGGCGTGCGCACAAAACACTTGAGTATCGCTCTTTTTACGCAAGTATTGTTCGATACCAATCGATATTATCGGTATCGATATTATCGATATTTGTATCGATCCGCACAGCTCTAGTCGGTAAGGCGTGGAGCCTGAGTGGCTCACAGTGCTTAGCACAGCGTGTCTCCATCTCCTGCACACCCCACCCCCACCCTCCACCCCCAACCCCACCCCAATCTACCACCCAAGCCGTGCCGTGGCAGCGCGGTGCAGTCGAGAGGCTGATGGCGACGACCCAGCACTCAGCTGACGAGGAAGGCATCAGGTGGGTCGTCACCTGCGGCCCCGGCGCCCCGGTAACCGACTCCGCATCACGCCGACGAGCAATTTCTTCTGAGTGACCACATCATCCGGCGAAGCAGCTGATCCCCCCCCCCCCCCCCCCCCCCCGAGCCGACGTCCTGCCATCACCTCGGAAACGACCGTCATCACGCCACGCCCGACGGACGCGCACCTGACCCTGCTGTCCAGCAGAAACCTCGTCCTCGTCTCATTCCTCGGGGTTCATGCCGTACGAACTTACGCCCATATTTGGCACTTCCAGGTTCCATCACAATACCGGATGGAACCTGAATATCAATTGGACCGGCGGTCCTGCAGGACGCCCCCTAATGGACTCACATATAGTTTTCCAGTTGTTAGTTTTTCCATTTGTTTAATATCTCTACATTAGTGTCCTACACTGTTGTTGCTGCCTGGCCGCCCAAGGAGGACGAGTCCCCCACTGAGTCTCGGTCCTCACAAGGTTTCTTCCTTAGATAACAGCATAACAGGGAGTTTTTTATTGCCGCTGTCGCTTCGGCTCGCTATTTGGGGGTTTAAAGGCTTTGTGACGATGTACTGTCGTAAAATAAATAAATAACTTGAACTTAGTTTTTCAGACTGCGACTGCGACTGCTGCAGTTGCAGGTTTCAGCCTGCTGGGGTGAGCATCTACTAGCTTTTCACTCTGGTTCTCATGCGGCGTCCCCCTCCCCGTCCCCCTGTCCTTATAACAAGATACATAGTGTCTCCATCCTCGATCCATGATGCTGCCGGTTCCAGCATCCTCATGCTTCACCCTCTGGGGCTGGTATTTCGGCCTCGGCCTCGTCCTCATATTTGACACTTATATTTGCCCATATTTGGCACTTCCGGGGCCTACAATGGGCCTTCCTCGTCTGTTTCTTTTGAGGTGTCCCCCGGCCTCCTGGAGATCTTCGTCCATGGCTCTGCTGACGAATACCGGATGGAACCTGAATATCAATTGGACCGGCGGTCCTGCAGGACGCCCCCTAATGGACTCACATATAGTTTTCCAGTTGTTAGTTTTTCCATTTGTTTAATATCTGGACATGGCTGTCCTACACTGTTGTTGCTGCCTGGCCGCTCAAGGAGGACGAGTCCCCCACTGAGTCTCGGTCCTCACAAGGTTTCTTCCTTAGATAACAGCATAACAGGGAGTTTTTTCTTGCCGCTGTCGCTTCGGCTCGCTCTTGGGGGTTTAAAGGCTTTGTGACGATGTACTGTCGTAAAAGCGCGACATAAATAAATTACTTGAACTTGGTTTTTCAGACTGCGACTGCGACTGCGACTGCTGCAGTTGCCAGGTTTCAGCCTGCTGGGGTGAGCATCTACTAGCTTTTCACTCTGGTTCTCATGCGGCGTCCCCCTCCCCGTCCCCCTGTCCTTATAACAAGATACATAGTGTCTCCATCCTCGGTCCATGATGCTGCCGGTTCCAGCATCCTCATGCTTCACCCTCTGGGGCTGGTATTTCGGGCTCGGCCTCGTCCTCGTCCTCGTCCTCGTCAGGATCAGAGGACGACATGAACGCATGTTCATGAGCAACAGATGAGCTACAGATGGTCTCTAAATTTATATCCACAAGGTGGAGCAATAAGGTGGATGCATACGCCACTGATCCACCAGGGTAACGCATTAACACAACACCACCACGTCTGTATCACTGCAGTACTGAGAACCCTCCACCATGTTCCACCGCCCTAATAATACCTGCTCTGTGGGGTTCTAATCACGAGAGAACCGAGTAAAGCAGACTGATGCAGTATGATGGACTACAATCTGTAATTATAGAACTACAAAAACGCATCTGCAAGGAAAATTAGAGTAGAAACAAAGTAGGCGTAGTGGTTTAGCATGTTCTCCTCTCAGCGCTGGGGATTCCCGGTTCGAATCCCCATCTGGGTGGAGTTTCCATGTTCCAAATGGGTTTCCTCAGGGTTCTCCGGTTTCCTCCCACAGTCCAAAAGCATGGACCAAGGTCAATTGCTCCATCCATGACCATTATCCTCTGAGGGTGAGCTTTATCCTCTACTAGTGGTTGCGGAAGGGGGGGGGGGGGTTCCCCATGCCCCCTGTCCAGGGGAGAACATATGTTTCGGGCGCTGGGGGCCAGATACACCCAGGACAGGGCGCCAATCTATCACCCTCTGGACACACACTCCTCGTCACACAGTACACACACTCTATATGGGGCAATTTGGAGAACGCATTGGGCCTTGATCCATGGTTTTTGGACTGTGGACCGAGGAAACCATGGGCTGAGAACCCGGAGGAAACCTCACGCGGTACACGGGGAGAACATGGAAACTCCACCCAGATGGGGATTCGAACCGGGAATCCCTAGTGCTGAGAGGAGAACGTGCTAAACACTAAGCCACCGTGCCGCCCTCAAGGGCAATTGAATTCTCCAAATTGCCCCATCACTGGACACACACTCACTCACACAAACACACTCTATTTGGGGCAATTTGGAGAATTCAGTTGACCTTGATCCATGCTTTTAGACTGTGGGAGGAAACCGGAGAACCCGGAGGAAACCCACGAGGACACGGGGAGAACATGGTAACTCCACCCAGATCGGGAATCCCTAGCGCTGAGAGGAGAACATGCTAAATCACTAAGCCACCGTGCCGCCCTCAAGGGCAATTGAACTCTCCACATTGCCCCATACAGAATGTGTGTGTGTGAGTGTGTGTCCAGTGATGGATTGGCGTCCTGTCCTGGGTGTATCTGCCCAGCGCCCGAAATGTTCTCCCCTGGATGGACATGGGGAACGCCCCCCCCCCCCCCCCCCACCACGACCCTAATAGAGGATGAAGCGGAAGATGATGGATGGATGGACAATGTAGGCGGTCCGTGCGTCTGTCCGTCATACGGCATGAAACCCTCCTCGTACCTCGCGCCCCGTTCTGCCTCGTGAGGGGAGGGCAGCGCGGCGTTTTGCTCGCCTCAGCACATCCCGCCGCGCCGGTTCTTCAGAGCGCGGAACCGCCGGGCGTTGTGTAATTCCACGTGTTTATTTCCATCGGCGGGATCTGAGCGCAGCCTCCCCCGAGCTGAGGAACATCTCCTCAAAATGTCAAGTGTTCTGCGGAGCGGCGCACAAAGATCAAGGCTTCTGCGCACGCCGCCGCCCTGCTGGGCCTTTTTTTTTTTTCGAGGGGGTTTCAGCGAAACGCCGGATCGATATTCTATTTTAGCGCCTCCTGCAGCTGGCGGGGGGGGGGGGGGGGGGGGGGGGTTGCACATTCGCATGAGAATGGCCTTTAAGACGGCGAGGGCTGAAGCGGGACGTCGGGATCCGAACAGACGGAGATGAGAGGGGTCCGAGCGTGATACCGGGGTCCGAGCGCGTGAGGTGTATCGGGATAGCGAGCGTGGGGCGTGGCCGACGTCGTCCTCGGGTTGCTCTCGCACCTGCGGTAGATTTACGGCTCGGAGAGACGGACATGCAGAGTGGTGGCGCGGCCAGCCACTCACTCACCGCACGTCATCAACCTCCCAAATGAAGTGCAAACTGGCATGGCGATGACCCACCCCACACTGTCCACCACCACATGCAATGCAGACAAGGGAGCGATGACCAACCGCACGCCGTCCACCCCCTAAATGCAATGGAGGCTGGTGGTGCGGCCACCCAAGGCATGCTGTCCACCTCCTAAATGCAATGGAGACTAAGGGGTGGTGACCCACCACACACTGTCCACCTCCTTAATGCAACAGAGACTGGTGGTGCGGCCACCCAAGGCATGCTGTCCACCTCCTAAATGCAATGGAGACTAAGGGGTGGTGACCCACCACACACTGTCCACCCCCTAAATGCAATGGAGGCTGGTGGGGCGGCAACCCAAGGCATGCTGTCCACCTCCTAAATGCAATGGAGACTAAGGGGTGGTGACCCACCACACACTGTCCACCCCCTAAATGCAATGGAGGCTGGTGGGGCGGCAACCCAAGGCATGCTGTCCACCTCCTAAATGCAATGGAGACTAAGGGGTGGTGACCCACCACACACTGTCCACCTCCTAAATGCAATGGAGACTGGTGGTGCGGCCACCCAAGGCATGCTGTCCACCTCCTAAATGCAATGGAGACAAAGGGGTGGTGACCCACCACACACTGTCCACCTCCTAAATGGAATGCAGACTGGTGGTGCGGCCCCCCCAAGGCATGCTGTCCACCTCCTAAATGCAATGGAGACTAAGGGGTGGTGACCCACCACACACTGTCCACCCCCTAAATGCAATGGAGACTAAGGGGTGGTGACCCACCACACAATGTCCACCCCCTAAATGCAATGCAGACTGGTGGTGCGGCCACCCCAAGGCATGCTGTCCACCTCCTAAATGCAATGGAGACTAAGGGGTGGTGACCCACCACACACTGTCCACCCCCTAAATGCAATGCAGACTGGTGGGGCGGCCACCCAAGGCATGCTGTCCACCTCCTAAATGCAATGGAGACTAAGGGGTGGTGACCCACCAAAGGCATGCTGTCCACCACCTAAATGCAATGGAGACTAAGGGGTGGTGACCCACCACACACTGTCCACCTCCTAAATGCAATGGAGACTGGTGGTGCGGCCACCCAAGGCATGCTGTCCACCTCCTAAATGCAATGGAGACAAAGGGGTGGTGACCAACCACACACTGTCCACCTCCTAAATGGAATGCAGACTGGTGGTGGGGCCCCCCCAAGGCATGCTGTCCACCTCCTAAATGCAATGGAGACTAAGGGGTGGTGACCCACCACACACTGTCCACCCCCTAAATGCAATGCAGACTGGTGGGGCGGCCACCCAAGGCATGCTGTCCACCTCCTAAATGCAATGGAGACTAAGGGGTGGTGACCCACCAAAGGCATGCTGTCCACCACCTAAATGCAATGCAGAGTGGTGGTGCGGCCACCCAAGGCATGCTGTCCACCTCCTAAATGCAATGCAGACTGGTGGTGCGGCCACCCAAGGCATTCTGTCAACCTCCTAAATGCAATGGAGACTGGTGGTGCGGCCACCCAAGGCATGCTGTCCACCTCCTAAATGCAATGCAGACTGGTGGTGCGGCCACCTAAGGCATTCTGTCAACCTCCGAAATGTAATGGAGACTAAGGGGTGGCGACCCACCACACAATGTCCACCTCCTAAATGCAGTGGCAGACTGGTGGTGCGGCCACCCAAGGCATGCTGTCCACCTCCTAAATGCCGTGAAGACTGAGGAACAGTGACCAACAGCACGCCGTCCACCCCCTAAATGCAAAGCAGACTGTCAGTGCGACCGCCCGCCGCACGCCGTCCACCCCCTAAATGCAAAGCAGACTGTCGGTGCGACCGCCCGCCGCACCCGTCCACCCCCTAAATGCAAAGCAGACTGTCGGTGCGACCGCCCGCCGCACGCCGTCCACCCCCTAAATGCAAAGCAGACTGTCGGTGCGACCGCCCGCCGCACGCCGTCCACCCCCTAAATGCAAAGCAGACTGTCGGTGCGACCGCCCGCCGCACGCCGTCCACCCCCTAAATGCAAAGCAGACTGGTGGTGCGACCGCCCGCCGCACGCCATCCACCCCCTAAACGCAGGGCAGATTGTCACAGCAATGACCCCCCCACCCGTCGTCCACCCCCGAAATGCAGTGCAGAGCACTGGACCACTACTGGACCGTAAGTCTGAGCCCCTTTAACTAATTTCTACTAAGAGTTTCTACTAAGAGTTCACTAAGAGTTTGCATGTTCCCCCCATCCATGTGGGTTTCCTCTGGGTTCTCCGGCTTCCTCCCACAGTCCAAAAACATGGATTTAAGATGAATCGGGTGCTCTCAATTGCCCCTAGAGTTAGTGTGTGTGCGTCCAGTGGATTGGTGTGCTCCTCTTTGCAAGCCCCCCAACCCCCCACATGGATTCAAGATGAATCGGGTGCTCTCAATTGCCCCTACAGTTAGTGTGTGTGCGTCCAGTGGATTGGTTTGCTCCTCTGCATGCTCCCCAACTCCTCCACATGGATTCAAGATGAATCGGGTGCTCTCACTTGCCCCTACAGTTAGTGTGTGTGTGTCCAGTGGATTGGTGTGCTCCTCTTTGCAAGCCCCCCCACCCCCCACATGGATTCAAGATGAATTGGGTGCTCTCAATTGCCCCTAGAGTTAGTGTGTGTGCGTCCAGTGGATTGGTGTGCTCCTCTGCATACCCCCCCCACCCCCCAACATGGATTCAAGATGAATCGGGTGCTCGCAATTGCCCCTACAGTTAGTGTGTGTGTGTCCAGTGGATTGGTGTGCTCCTCTTTGCAAGCCCCCCCACCCCCTCAACATGGATTCAAGATGAATCGGGTGCTCTCAATTGCCCCTAGAGTTAGTGTGTGTGCGTCCAGTGGATTGGTGTGCTCCTATCTGCAAGTCCCCCCCAATCCCCCAACATGGATTCAAGATGAATCGGGTGCTCTCAATTGCCCCTAGAGTTAGTGTGTGTGCGTCCAGTGGATTGGTGTGCTCCTCTTTGCAAGCCCCCCCACCCCCCACATGGATTCAAGATGAATCGGGTGCTCTCAATTGCCCCTACAGTTAGTGTGTGTGCGTCCAGTGGATTGGTTTGCTCCTCTGCATGCTCCCCAACTCCTCCACATGGATTCAAGATGAATCGGGTGCTCTCACTTGCCCCTACAGTTAGTGTGTGTGTGTCCAGTGGATTGGTGTGCTCCTCTTTGCAAGCCCCCCCACCCCCCACATGGATTCAAGATGAATCGGGTGCTCGCAATTGCCCCAAGAGTTAGTGTGTGTGTGAGTGTGTGTGCGTCCAGTGGATTGGTGTGCTCCTCTGAATGCCCCCCCACCAGCATCCCTCACCCCCACCCCCCGCTCAGCCCCCCCCCCCCATGAAGCAGCATATCGCGACACGTTACTGTCACCGCTGCAAATGTAGAACCAACTTAATGAGTGATGTCATAGAGACGCCACTGTACATACTGTACTCTGTACATACATCCACATGATAACACACATACACACACACACACACACACACACACACACACACACACACCACACACGGAATGATGACGAATAACTGTGGAGTTAAATGTTAAAGGCCTTCCCGCGACACTGAAGACACTTGAGTTGGTATTTGGGTTGATGCAAAGCCACAGTGAAATTCTGTAATCAGCATTTGCTTAATTTCTCTAATTAGTGTTGGCTGCTATTTCCAGCTCCCTCAGGGGTGCGCCTGCTTTCCTAAACCCTCAGCACTTGAAAAGCTTCTCGTCTCCCTCGCCGCCTTTCAGCTGGAACTCGGGGACAATACGTGTTTTTATTCATTTTGGCTGAAAACATTTAATTAGAGCGCGGCGCCACCACACAGCGGGGTCTGAGCGGCGCTCTGTGAATACATCAAAATCACAATACAATACTAATAACCCCATTAAGATCACCCGCCGGAGGGCCAGAGGGGGGCATCGGTTCCCTCAAAGCAACCAGGGTACATCCATTCAGCCATCCATTATCTTCCGCTTTATCCTATATTAGGGTCGCGGGTGGGGGGGTGGGGGGGGGGCTTTCCATGCCAATCCAGGGGAGAACGTCTCGGGCGCTGGGCAGATACACCCAGGACAGGACGCCAATCTATCGCTGGACACACACTCACTCACACAGACACACTCTATATGGGGCAATTTGGAGAACTCAATTGACCTTGATCCATGTTTTTTGAATGGGGAACCCCCCCCCCCCCCGCGACCCTAACATAGAATAAAGCGGAAGATAATGGATGGATGGATAAACTCTCCACCTTTAATTTAGGAAATGAGGTGATAATGATGGTGATGATGATGGTGCTGATGAAGATGATGGTAATGATGATGATGATGATGATGATGGTGATGATGATGATGATGATGATTGTGATGGTGATGGTGATGATGATGATGATGATGATGATTGTGATGGTGATTGTGATGGTGATGGTGATGATGATGATGGTGATAATGATTGTGGTGATGATGATGGTGATGATGATGATGATGATGATGGTGATGGTGATGGAGATGATGGTCATGATGATGGTGGTGATGATGATGATGATGATGGTGATGGTGGTGATGATGATGATGGTGATGGTGATGATGGTGATAATGATGATGGTGATGGTGATGATGGTGATGATGATGGTGATGATGATGATGATGATGGTGATGATGATGATGGTGATGGTGATGATGGTGATAATGATGATGGTGATGGTGATTGTGGTGATGATGGTGATGATGATGATGATGATGATTGTGGTGATGATGATGATGATGGTGATGATGATGGTGGTGATGGTGATGATGATGATGATGATGGTGATGATGATGGTGATGATGGTGATGATGATGATAATGATTGTGGTGATGATGATGGTGATGATGATGATGATGATGGTGATGATGATGATGATGGTGATGATGATGATGATGATGATGATGATGGTGATGATGGTGATGATGATGGTGACGATGATTCTTCATACACTAAATGATGTTTCTTTATGAAAGGCTCTCCATTGGTCACTCACCCTGTGGTTTGTCTTTGTTGGACGTCCAGTGCAGAACCCTAACTCGCCCCGGAGTCCTTTCTGGTTTTCGGGCGGAGTGAGGAGCGCCGCAACATCGTTAGAAAAAAATAGATGCTATGATGTCGCTCTGAGATTCGGGGGGTAGGGGGCGCTGCGTCAAACGGTGGTGCTGGTGGATTTGCGTAGGATGGTCTTCTGGGGTTTATGAGCGGGACGATGAGGCACGCAAGGCGAGGTCGACGGAGGGAAGCTCCGACTGAGGCCCAGGTCACCGTTCTCCATCAGGACCCGCGTCGGGGACACGAAAGGGCACCGATGGACGGGGCTCAGCTTGGCGTCCACTGGGTCGGGTTGGAAACGCACGTCCAGTTCGTCCATGTCATACTGGAGGTCACAGTCGGGGCAGTAGCCGTGACACTGGACCTTCTCGCTGAACCGCACCCGCTCGCGGGTCGCCTGGGGACAGCGGCTCTTCTCGTGCCGAAGCAGGGGGACGAGGGCGAGTCCTTTGTCGGTCACACTTTTCCCCCTGCACGCCGGTTCCCTGCCGGGGATATTAATAGGCATGGAGGACAGGACGCCGTTCGGCATCGGCGCACCGTCGGACTTGGCCGGGATCCCGAAGGACAGCCTCCCGCCGTGGTCCCCGGTCAGCCGGGGGGGCGGGAGAGGGGGGCGGCCTCTCTTCAGCACCGTGAGCATGCCGGCGGCCAGGGACGGGGTCCTCAGGAAGGCGTCTTCGGGGTAGATCTTAATCCTGTCCACGCTGGAGGCGGTGGTGGTGGTGGTGGTGCTGCTCGAGCTGCTGTTCAGCGTGTCCGTTTTGGAACCCTCCGCCAGCTCCTCCTCCAGCTTCTCCTCCAGCTTCAGGTCCGAGGTCAGAGAGTCGATGTCCTGGACGACCTTAAGAGAGAAGGACGCCGTCAGAGAGACAGAAAACGGGGAGCCGGGTCCGAAAATATACAGCAGTCCAGGGTTTATACCAGCTGACCTTTAGTGTCAGAACCCAGAGGCCTCGCCAACGCACGAGCAATTAATAATAAATTAATACTAAACCTCACGGCACAATGGCTTAGTGGTTTAGCATGTTCTCCTCTCAGCGTTAGGGATTCCCGGTTCGAATCCCCATCTGGGTGGAGTTTCCATGTCCTCCCCGTGTCCGCGTGGGTTTCCTCCGGGTTCTCCGGTTTCCTCCCACAGTCCAAAAACATGGATCAAGGTCAATTAAATTCTCCAAATTGCCCCATATAGAGTGTGTCTGTGTGAGGGAGTGTGTGCCCAGCGATGGATTGGCGCCCTGTCCTGGGTCTATCTGCCCAGCGCCCGAGATGTTCTCCCCTGGATGGGCATGGGGAACCCCCCCCTCCCCCCCCTCCCCCCCCCCGCGACCCTAATATAGGATAAAGCGGAAGATAATGAATGAATGAATGAAAATTGCCCCATACAGAGTTTGGAGAAGGGGAGAACGTTTCGGGCGCTGGGCAGATACACCCAGGACAGGGTGCCAATCTATCACTGGACACTCACTCACTTACACACACACACACACACACACTCTGTATGGGGCAATTTGGAGAATTCAATTTACCTAGAGGGCGGCACGGTGGCTTAGTGGTTATCATGTTCTCCTCTGGATTCCCGGTTCGAATCCCCATCTGGGTGGAGTTTCCATGTTCTCCCCGTGTCCGTGTGGGTCTCCTCCGGGTTCTCCGGTTTCCTCCCACAGTCCAAAAACATGGATCAAGTCAAGTGAATGCCCCATATAAAGTGTGTCTGTGTGAGTGAGTCTGTGCCCAGCAATGGATTGGCATCCTGTCCTGGGTCTATCTGCCCAGCGCCCGAAACGTTCTCCCCTGGATGGGCATGGGGAACCCCCCCCCCCCCGTGACCCTAATAGAGGATAAAGCGGAAGATAATGGATGGATGGATAATAAACCTCGGCCGTGTTGGTCTTATGTGAGTAATAATTGGAGTGTGAGCTCACGAGGACGAGAGCTGCAGGTCCTCATGATCACAACTCCAGTATGAATCATCCAGAGTTGAATGGAAATAGTAACAGCATCACCGACACCCACAGACCTGAGGACTCGGGGGTCCAAAGGAAGGCTTTTGGGAGAAGTGAGCAATCAGTGGCCACTTCTCTGAAGG
>JAFMOC010000245.1:347500-395000 GCA_019802505.1 Corydoras sp. C115 | reverse complement strand
GCCCCATATAGAGTGGGTCTGCGTGAGGGAGTGTGTGTCCAGTGATAGATTGGCGTCCTGTCCTGGGTGTATCTGCCCAGCGCCCGAGACTTTCTCCCCTGGATGGGCATGGGGGAACCCCCCCCCCCCCCCTAGTATGACCCTAGTATAGGCTAAAGCGGAAGATAATGAATGAATGATGACGGTGTATTAATGATGACTTCAGGACGGCACGGTGGCTTTGTGGTTTAGCATGTTCTCCTCTCAGCGCTAGGTATTCCCGGTTCGAATCCCCATCTGGGTGGAGTTGCCATGTTCTCCCCGTGTCCGCGTGGGTTTCCTCCGGGTTCTCCGGTTTCCTCCCACAGTCCAAAAACATGGATCAAGGTCAATTGAGTTCTCCAAATTGCCCCATATAGAGTGTGTCTGTGTGAGTGTGTGTGCCCAGCGATGGATTGGCGCCCTGTCCTGAGTGTATCTGCCCAGCGCCCGAAACGTTCTCCCCTGGATGGGCATGAGGAACCCCACCGCGACCCTAATAGAGGATAAAGCGGAAGATAATGAATGAATGAATGAATGTTTTACTTCATTATTCTCTGGATCTGAAGGCGCGTGCGTTCGGCTCCTTTCGGCTTTGCTCGGCTCGACTCGGCGGTTTGCTGCACGCTGATTGGCTGGCCGCGGTGACGCCACGTCGCGAAGTCCGTTGCGGGAAGTAGGTGAAGGTTCGGCGGCAGTCTCCGGGGCGTCGCGGCTCGCTGCAGTGGACGGAACGATGGCTGCTCCGCTGTCCTTCGCAAGAAGAGTGGTTCTGGTGACGGGAGCCGGCGGCGGTGAGTGAGAACCACAAACTACCTCCACGGAGCGCCGTTTATCTTCAGGCTAACGGCCGCTAGCTGCTGGCAAACCGAAGCAACTTTACTCGGCGGATCAAATGCATGACGTCAACATGACGCAACATACTAAACTACAACCAATTTAATTAAATCTAATAGAATGCAGAAGGCTGGTCGCGTGCCAACGCGCAGTTCATCTCTAACATGTTCGTTAGCCAGGCTGCTGATGACGTTTCATCTGATTACGTCACACATCGTTTGCAGATCCGTGTTTTAAAGTTGTCACGATGTCTGAATTTAGGTTTCCATAGCAAGTGCATCACCATCCATCCATTTATCCTCTATTAGGGTCGCGGGGGCGGGGTTCAGGGGAGAACGTTTCGGGCGCTGGGCAGATACACCCAGGACAGGGGGGCAATCCATCACTGGACACACTCACACACACTCTATATGGGGCAATTTGGAGAATTCAATTGACCTTGATCCATGTTTTTGGACTGTGTGAGGAAACCGGAGAACCCGGAGGAAACCCACACGGACAACCAGGGGAGAACCAGAGGAGAACATGTGGGAAACTCCACCCAGGATGGGGAAACATCGAAACCAGGGGGATCCCAGGAATCCTTAGCATTGAGAGGAGAACATGCAAAGCACATGCAAACCACCTCTATTAGGGTCGCGGGGGGGGGGGGTTCCCCATGCCCATCCAGGGGAGAACGTTTTGGGCGCTGGGCAGATACACCCAGGACAGGGCGCCAATCTATCGCTGGGCACACACTCACACACACATACACCCTCTATATGGGGCAATTTGGAGAACTCCATTGACCTTGATCCATGTTTTTGGACTGTGTGAGGAAACCGGAGAACCCAGAGGAAACCCACGCGGACACGGGGAGAACATGGAAACTCCACCCAGATGGGGAATCGAACCGGGATCCAGGAATCCTTAGCATTGAGAGGAGAACATGCAAAGCACATGCAAACCACCTCTATTAGGGTTGGGGGGGGGGTTCCCCATGCCCATCCAGGGGAGAACGTTTCGGGCGCTGGGTAGATACACCCAGGACAGGGGGGGCAATCTATCACTGGACACACACTCACTCTCACACACACACACAAACACACTCTATATGGGGCAATTTGGAGAATTCAATTGACCTTGATCCATGTTTTTGGAGTGTGTGAGGAAACCGGAGAACCCGGAGGAAACCCACGCGGACACGGGGAGAACATGGAAACTCCACCCAGATTGGGATACAACCCGGGAATCCGGGAATCCTTAGCATTGAGAGGAGAACATGCAAACCACCAAGCCACTGAAACATCGTTTCATCCGTCCATCTTCTGCTTTATCCTCTACTAGGGTCATGGGGGGGGGGGTGTCTCTGTGTTCAGTGGAGCTGATCTAATGATCTTTGAGGGCACAGAGAGGTGACGGGGGGGGGGGGGGATATGTGAAGGGACCCGCTGAAGGGGACTATTAAATACTGTATGTCTGAAAGTCCAGCGTCCCGTGTGAACATTAATCTCGGTGTTATTGTGGTTCAGTGGTTTATCTGCAGAAGTGCAGCAGCGTTGCGTTTGTTGGAGCTTATTGCCGTTTTATCGACTAAACGGGCGAATTGTGTAACTGAGCAAAGGGCAGTTGAAAATGCAGGCGGGGCTGGAGGGTGTGTGGCTGCACGGGGGGTCAAGTTTACAGATCCCACAGCTCACAGTGTATTAATAAGAGTATATTTGTTTAGTGAATAAATGAAAGACCGAATACATTCCGCTGAACAATAACGGATATAGAAAGTAAAGACCGACAGACCCGACCCCCCCCCCGACCTTAATAAAGGATAAAGCAGAAGATAATGGATGGATAATCAATAAATAAAAACATTTATAAGAACAGTGATCCCTCACCTGTTTTCACTTTTTTCTCATTCTTAAAATGACAAAGGTTCATGAGTCTATAAAGTGTTTATAAGCGTATGAAGTGATTATATCTGTTAAAGTCTTCCCACTCTTCTATAAACAATACAATTAATATAATTTATTAATATAAACTGTCACAGGCAAAGTTTCTGTTATTTATTTTATCATTTATATATTTTTAGGCATTATAAACCCTTCCCACCCACTTATAATCATTTAATATGCTTCTAAACTCTTTATACACTCTTACATATATTTCCCACAATATAGTAAATATTGCAATAGAGAAATATTTATATATTTATAAAAAAAAAATAAATAAATAAATAAATATATATATATATATATATATATATATATAAAAATATACATTAAAAAAAAAAAATATATATATATATATATATATATATATATATATATATATATATATATATATATATATATAATATATATATATATTCATTATCTTCCCATTATCTTCCGCTTTATCCTCTATTAGGGTCGCGGTGGGGTTCCCCATGCCCATCCAGGGGAAAACGTCCCGGGCGCCGGGCAAAAACACCCAGGACAGGGTGCCAACCAATCGCTGGGCACACACTCACTCACACAAACACACTTTACATGGGGCAATTTGGCGAACTCAATTTGCCGAACTTCACCATTTTTTTGGACTGTGGGAGTAAACCGGAGAGCCCGGAGGAAACCCACGTGGACACGGGGAGAACATGGAAACTCCACCCAGATTGGGATTCAAACCGGGAATCCCTAGCGCTGAGAGGAGAACATGCCAACCACTAAGCCACCATGCCGCCCTATATATATAAATTAATGTGATTCAGTGAAGTGGCAATAAATAACACACACACACGTATGTGTATATTATGTACACAGTCATATAGTTGCTGAATATATAACATCTTTGTTTCAGGTCTCGGGAGAGAATACGCTCTGGCGTTTGCTGAGAGAGGAGCCTCTGTAGTCGGTTGGTTGAATACTTATTCTCTCTAAAGTGGATTGTTTTAATGACCGGCAGTATTGGTGCTGTGTGTAATCTGTGTGTAATCTGTGCGGTGTGCAGTGAATGACCTTGGGGGAGATATAAAGGGAGGCGGGAAGAGTTCTGCAGCTGCTGATAAAGTGGTGGAGGAGATTAAAGCCAAAGGTGGAAACGCCGTGGCGAATTACGGTAGGTTCAGGGGTTCTGGTGCTGCGTGGTGTCTGAAAGACAGAACAGTGTGGTACAGTACAGTACAGTACAGCAGGTACTACGTTTAAAGATGTTAAGAGTGTTTGTTCTCACAGATTCGGTGGAGGATGGAGAAAAGCTGATCCAGTCGGCCCTGGACGCCTTCGGACGGATCGGTAGGACGCCATGAGGACGTTTTGAATGAATCAGGGCGGGGCCACGTGTGAAAGCAGGACTAATGGATAGGGGTTCAACTTGTCATGATAAACACACTTTGTGATCGGTATTAAATCCATCCATCCATCATCTTCCACTTTATCCTATATTAGGGTCGCGGGGGGGGGGTTCCCCATGCCCATCCAGGGGAGAACGTTTCAGGCGCTGGGCAGATACACCCAGGACAGGACGCCAATCTATCACACACTCACTCACACAGACACACTCTGTATGGGGCAATTTGGAGAACTTCATTGACCTTGATCCATGTTTTTGGACTGTGGGAGGAAACCGGAGAACCCGGAGGAAACCCACGCGGACACGGGGAGAACATGGAAACTCCACCCAGATGGGGATTCGAACCGGGAATCCCTAGCGCTGAGAGGAGAACATGCTAAACCACTAAGCCACCGTGCCACCGATTGGTATTAAATGCATCTCCTAAAGGGGCATTTATTTCGAAGGGCGGGGTTTAAAATTAATTGTTTGTTTAGAAACCCACACTGTATCGGGACGTCCCACGTTTAATGACCGCCCGTCCACGTTTAATGACCACTCATCCACGTTTAATGACCGCTCCCGCTTTGCTAGAAAGGCCACAAGATTTTGTAATCGAGCCTGAGGTCAGGCACCGATGTTGGACTGCCGGACCAGGCTCACAGTCTTGGTTCTAATTCATCCCACAGGCCTCCGATGGGGTAGAGATCATTGCTCTGTTCAAGTCAATTTAACTCTTGCGTTGTACACTGTGGTACAGTCGTGCTAGAGAACCAAACGGTCCTTCCCCAAACTGTTGCCAGCATGTTGGAAGCATGAACATTGCATTGCAATTGATTCACCGGTGCCGATGAGGCGGAATAAAACACCTAATAAAGGTGTCCTGATACTTTTGCCCACAGTGTGTATAAAGTTTTATAGCTGCATACTGAGATGCAGGTGCAGTAGGGCCTATCCCTGTCCTTATTTGGGGCAGAGGCAAACATCGGGCCTGTACTTTTTGGTCTGTGGTGGTGGGGGTGCACATGCCATACTGAACCCTCGATTGCCCAGATGCTGCACCAATTTCACCTTTAATGTTTTATACCGGGTGGCACGGTGGCTTAGTGGTTTAGCATGTTCTCCTCTCAGCACTAGGGATTCCCAGTTCGAATCCCCATCTGGGTGGAGTTTGCATGTTCTCCCCATGTCCACGTGGGTTTCCTCCCACAGTCCAAAAACATGGACCAAGGTCAATTGAATTCTCCAAATTGCCCCATATAGTGTGTGTTTGTGTCTCTGTGAGTGTGTGTGTGCACCTGTCCTGGGTGTATCTGCCCAGCGCCCGAAACTTTCTCCCCTGGGTGGGCATGGGTAACCCCCCCCCCCCACGACCCTAGTACAGGATAAAGCAGATATTAGATAAAGCAAGATATTGTACAGTCAGTACAGTGAGACGTTGCCCTCTAGTACAGATTAAAGCATCCCTGTCCAAGTCCTGTAAGATTAAGATTAGAGGTTCCACAGATTAGAACCTTTCCTGGAACCGTGAGCCATAAACCTGCCGTAGATTCAATCAGATCAATCATTAAACCCGTACACAACCTCGTGATGGTTCAGTGTTCTATCAGATGCTGATGTTCTAACCTGCTGTTTCTTCTTCAGATATCCTGATCAATAATGCCGGGTGAGTTGATGTTCCCATACCGTGTGTGTGTGTGTGTGTGTGTGGTGTGTGTGTGGTGTGTGTGTGTGTGGTGTGTGTGTGAGTTTGAACCCCGTCCTCTTGAGCTCACCCGTCTTTCTGTCTTGATGTTTAAGGATCCTTCGAGATCGCTCCTTCGCTCGGACAAGCGACCTGGACTGGGGTATGAGACGCCACGATGTTCTCTGATGTTCTTTAATGTTCTGTGACGTTCTTTGATGTTCTGGGACGTTCTGTGACATTCTGTAATGTTCTGGGACGTTCTGGGACGTTCTTTGATGTTCTGGGACATTCTATAATGTTCTTTGATGTTCTGGGACGTTCTGGGATGTTCTGGGACATTCTATAATTTTCTGAGACGTTCTATAATGTTCTGTGACATTCTATAATGTTCTTTGATGTTCTGGGACGTTCTGGGACATTCTACAATGTTCTGGGACATTCTATAATGTTCTGGGACGTTCTATAATGTTCTGGGACGTTCTTTAATTTTCTGTGACGTTCTATAACGTTCTGGGACGTTTTATAATGTTCTGTGACGTTCTATAACATTCTGGGAGGTTCTGGGACATTCTATAATGTTCTGGGGAGTTCTGTGACGTTCTATAATGTTCTGGGACGTTCTGTGACATTCTATAACGTTCTGGGACGTTCTGTGATGTTCTGTGACGTTCCATCTTACCCGTAGAGCCCTCGGCTTCACGCTGCTCCTCTCTTTCAGATCTCATTCACAGGGTTCACCTGAGGGGGTCGTTCTTGGTCACCAGAGCCGCGTGGAACCACATGAAGAACCAGAAGTTTGGCCGGTGCGATGCCGTCCCTGTCCGTGTGGATGGTCCGAATCGGAACTCCGTGGTTGTGATGGACGTCGTTCTGTTTGATTCCTCCAGGATCATCATGACATCATCGGCGGCGGGGATCTACGGGAACTTCGGGCAGGCGAACTACAGCGCGGCCAAACTCGGGCTGCTGGGGCTGGCCAACACGCTGGCCATCGAGGGCAACAAGTACAACGTCCACTGCAACACCATCGCCCCCACCGCCGGCTCCCGCCTCACACAGACAGTCATGCCTCCAGGTTCGAGATCCCGGGGCGTCGGACAGAGAGAGAGAGAGAGGGTCACATAACCACATGGACGAACAGAGGGACGAGGACAGAGAGACACATGGTCATAAAAAGAGAGAGAGAGGCAGACAGTGGTGCACAGTCAGTTAGAGAGAGAGAGAGAGAGAGAGAGAGATGTACGTAGTCAATTAGGAAGAGAGAGAGAGAGAGAGAGGCAGACAGTGGTGCACAATCAGTTAGGAAGAGAGAGAGAGAGGGGTACGTAGTCAATTAGGAAGAGAGAGAAAGGGAGAGAGAGAGAGGCAGACAGTGGTGCACAGTCAGTTAGGAAGAGAGAGAGAGAGAGGGGTACATAGTTAGGAAGAGAGAGAGAGAGAGAGATGCATGTAGTAAGTTAGGAAGAGAGAGAAAGAGAGAGACATAGTTAGGAAGAGAGAGAGAGAGGTACATAGTTAAGAAGAGAGAGAGAGGGAGGGGTACATAGTTAGGAAGAGAGAGAGAGAGACAGGAAGAGAGAGGGAGGGGGGTACATAGTTAGGAAGAGAGAGAGAGATGTACGTAGTCAGAGAGAGAGAGGTACATAGTTAGGAAGAGAGAGAGAGAGGTACATAGTTAGGAAGAGAGAGAGAGATGTACGTAGTCAGAGAGAGAGAGAGAGAGGTACATAGTTAGGAAGAGAGAGAGAGAGAGGCAGACTGTGGTGCACAGTCAGATGAAGAGAGAGCGAGAGAGAGAGAGGGGTACATAGTTAGGAAGAGAGAGAGAGAGAGGGGTACATAGTTAGGAAGAGAGAGAGAGAGAGACAGGGAGAGAGAGGGAGGGGGGTACATAGTTAGGAAGAGAGAGAGAGATGTACGTAGTCAGACAGAGAGAGAGAGAGAGAGGGGTACATAGTTAGGAAGAGAGAGAGAGAGGGGTACATAGTTAGGAAGAGAGAGAGAGAGGGGTACATAGTTAGGAAGAGAGAGAGAGGGGGGTACATAGTTCTAGAAGGGGGTACATAGTTAGGAAGAGAGAGAGAGGGGGGTACATAGTTAGGAAGAGAGAGAGAGAGAGAGGGGTACATAGTTAGGAAGAGAGAGAGAGAGAGGCAGACTGTGGTGCACAGTCAGATGAAGAGAGAGCGAGAGAGAGAGAGAGGGGTACATAGTTAGGAAGAGAGAGAGAGAGAGAGAGGGGTACATAGTTAGGAAGAGAGAGAGAGAGAGGGGTACATAGTTAGGAAGAGAGAGAGAGAGAGGGGTACATAGTTAGGAAGAGAGAGAGAGAGAGGGGTACATAGTTAGGAAGAGAGAGAGAGAGAGAGAGGGGTACATAGTTAGGAAGAGAGAGAGAGAGAGGGGTGCATAGTTAGGAAGAGGGAGAGAGAGAGAGAGAGACTGTGGTGCACAGTCAGAAGAAGAGAGCGCGAGAGAGAGAGAGAGAGAGAGAGAGAGAGAGGGAGGCGGGTGGTGGGTGAGGGGCGGGTCCGGGGCAGGTTTGGGGAGCAGTTGGGAAGGTTCCAGGTTCTTATTTCTTGAGTCTAATGTAATAAGTGCAGCAGGTTTGTGAGGGCAGAGAACCTGACGTCCATCATCCTGATTTATTATTAAAGCTCCAGCAGCTGAGGTCTGAGCTTCTGCACGAGCAGCCTGCTCTATAAATAAAGCTGCACCGGCTTTGAATAAAACTCCCAGATCAGGATGGAGGGATGGGTGTGGGATGGAGGGATGGGTGTGGGCGGCGGGCGGGCGGGCGGGTGGGGTCTGATTATATTTAGGAAGATGGTCTGACCTCAAGATCTAATTCCTGTTTGCATTTCAGCAAAATAAAAATCCTGCAGCGAGTCGGATGCTCAGTTCTCCTCTTCTTCATTATCATTACCAGGTGACTGTGCTGTCATCGGCGGGTGACTGTGCCGTCATCGGCAGGTGACTGTGCCGTCATTGGTGACCTCATTAGTGGGTGACTGTGCCCTCATCGGCGGGTGACTGTGCCGTCATTGGTGACCTCATTAGTGGGTGACTGTGCCCTCATCGGCGGGTGACTGTGCCGTCATTGGTGACCTCATTAGTGGGTGACTGTGCCCTCATCGGCGGGTGACTGTGCCGTCATTGGTGACCTCATTAGTGGGTGACTGTGCCCTCATCGGCGGGTGACTGTGCCGTCATTGGTGACCTCATTAGTGGTTGACTGTGCCGTCATCGGCGGGTGACTGTGCCGTCATTGGTGACCTCATTAGTGGGTGACTGTGCCCTCATCGGCGGGTGACTCTGCAATCATTAGTGGGTGACTGTGCCGTCATTAGTGACCTCATTAGTGGGTGACTGTGCTGTCCTCGGCCGGTGACTGTGCCGTCATTAGTGGTTGACTGTGCCGTTATTAGTGACCTCATTAGTGGTTGACTGTGCCGTCATCGGCGGGTGAGTGTGCCGTCATTGGTGACCTCATTAGTGGGTGACTGTGCCCTCATCGGCGGGTGACTCTGCAATCATTAGTGGGTGACTGTGCCGTCATTAGTGACCTCATTAGTGGGCGACTGTGCTGTCCTCGGCCGGTGACTGTGCCGTCATTAGTGGTTGACTGTGCCGTTATTAGTGACCTCATTAGTGGGTGACTGTGCCATCCTCGGCGGGTGACCTCATTAGTGGGTGACTGTGCCATCATTAGTGACCTCATTAGTGGGTGACTGTGCCATCATTAGTCACCTCATTAGTGGGTGACTGTGCCGTCCTTGTCGGGTGACCTCATTAGTGGGTGACTGTGCCGTCCTCGGCGGGTGACCTCATTAGTGGGTGACTGTGCCGTCATTAGTGACCTCATTAGTGGGAGACTGTGCCGTCATTGGTGACCTCATTAGTGGGTGACTGTGCCGTCCTCGGCGGGTGACCTCATTAGTGGGTGACTGTGCCGTCATTGGTGACCTCATTAGTGGGTGACTGTGCCGTCCTCGGCGGGTGACCTCATTAGTGGGTGACTGTGCCGTCATTGGTGACCTCATTAGTGGGTGACTGTGCCGTCCTCGGCGGGTGACTGTGCCGTCATTGGTGACCTCATTAGTGGGTGACTGTGCTGTCCTCGGCGGGTGACCTCATTAGTGGGTGACTGTGCCGTCATTGGTGACCTCATTAGCGGGTGACTGTGCCGTCCTCGGCGGGTGACTGTGCCGTCCTCGGCGGGTGACCTCATTAGTGGGTGACTGTGCTGTCCTCGGCGGGTGACCTCATTAGTGGGTGACTGTGCCCTGTGTTGTGTGGTCAGATCTGCTGGATTCCCTGAAGGCTGAGTACGTGGCTCCTCTGGTGCTCTGGCTGTGTCATGACGATTGTCAGGAGAGCGGCGGGCTTTTCGAGGTGACCGATCTGAAATCTTAAGCACAGTGTGGTCAGTAGGCTGACCGTTGACCTCCCTGTGTTTCCTGCTCCTCTTTAGGTGGGCGCTGGCTGGATCAGCAAACGTGAGTGACCTCATGACTCTTTGGTTTTTATTTCCTCTCTGGAACGTTCTGCGGCGTTCCGTTTGACGTCCGCCGTGCTTCGTGGGTGTTCAGTCAGGTGGGAGCGGACGCTGGGCAGCATCCTGCGCCATAAGGACCAGGACATGACCCCGGAGATGGTGCGCGAGAACTGGGACCGGATCTGCGACTTCACCAACGCGTCCAAACCGGCCACCATTCAGGGTATGCTCGCTCATTAGCATGGAATAATAATTAAGCCCCTCCCACAAGATGTGATCTCGGTTTAAACTGCGTTGTGTTGTCTTGTTTGCCTCTCTTAGCTCCGCCCCTTTTCATCCTGCTGTTTACCTTCATGTATTTTTTTAAGTTGGGAGTCATTTGGCTTCACATTCAGTCTGAACACGGCTTATACAGTCGAGCGCATCGCAGATGTAAACATGACCTAGGTGGCGCTATTCAATACGGCGGACATACGTCCACTTAAGACTCGGCTTGGGAGCGCATGTTCTAAGACGTGTGTCCTCAAGAGGAACCGATGCCGAGAGGGTTTTTTGTTGCTGAACAAATCTGAATCATCTGGAATGAATCGTTTGATGGACGGATCTGAGATCCGAGACGTTGCTGATCAACTATCGAGAACCAAACTGCCCCAGGAACCTCATTTAGGCCTGGAAAGTGGTGGAACTGGCATCCCACCTGGATCTTCCTCTGATATCTCTGATTAGGACATGGGGACATGGGGACATCCCCATGATGCAATGCGTCACCATCGTTTCTGGATTCCTTTAATTGCTGTAGTAACGAGGCCAGGCCATCGTTAGTGGAACACTTGTAGCCTTGAGGACCTGAGGGCGTAGTTCTCTATAGTTCCAGGAACCTTGCGTCTCTGTATCGTCTCCCGCGTCTCATGTTGATCAGTGAGGTGATGTCACCATCAAAGGCTTTAGAACACAGAGAATACGGATGATCACGTCTCCCTCGCGCTCGCCGTCGGTTGCCATGGTTGCCCCCGGGTGGCGTGTCGCGGCGCAGGGGACGGCGGACTCATCAGCATGTCTTTGTAGTGTCTCGCCGGGTTTCGACCCGCGACGCGCTCCGTTAACGCTCCGTCTCCCTCTGCCTCTCAGAGTCCATGCAGATCCTGGTGGACGTGTTGTCCAAAGTGGAGACGGGGGACGGCGTGCGTGCCAGTCCCACCAGCGGCGCCATCTCCACCACGTCGGGCATCAACCCGGTGAGTCTGAGCGCATCTATAATGCACCGCCGTCTCCGGAAAACAGCCCCGGGGTTCCATCTGCTCCCAACATGTCACTCAAAGGAGGTGGGCGGGACCTCACCGTCGGCAGAACGGCTGCCCATTGGCTGTTCACTCTGTGGGACATGGTTCGAGAGACGGACACACACACACACTTCTAATTTTATGGGAGAAGTTTGGGGAAGGCGGCACGGTGGCTTAGTGGTTTAGTATGTTCTCTTCTCAGCGCTAGGGATTCCCGGTTCGAATCCCCATCTGGGTGGAGTTTCCATGTTCTACCCGTGTCCGCGTGGGTTTCCTCCGGGTTCTTCGGTTTCCTTCCTCCGGTTTCCTTGATCCATGTTTTTTTCCTCACAGTCCAAAAACATGGATCAAGTCAATTGAATTCTCCAAATTGCCCCATATAGAGTGTGTATGTGTGAGTGAGTGAGTGTCCAGCGATGGATTGGTGTCCTGTCCTGGGTCTATCTGCCCAGCGCCCGAGACGTTCTCCACTGGATGGGCATGGGGAACCCCACCGCGACCCTAATATAGGATAAAGCGGGAGATAATGGATGAATGAAAAGTTTGGGGAAGGCAGCACGGTGGCTTAGTGGTTTAGCATGTTCTCCTCTCAGTGCTAGGGAGTCCCGGTTCGAATCCCCATCTGGGTGGAGTTTGCATGTTCTCCCCGTGTCCGCGTGGGTTTCCTCCGGGTTCTCCGGTTTCCTCCCACAGTCCAAAAACATGGATCAAGTCAATTGAGTTCTCCAAATTGCCCCATATAGAGTGTGTCTGTGTGAGTGAGTGTGTGCCCAGGGATAGATTGCCCCCCTGTCCTGGGTGTGTGCCTAGCGCCCGAAACGTTCTCCCCTGGATGGGCATGGGAAACCCCCCCCGCGACCCTAATAGAGGATAAAGCGGAAGATAATGAATGAATGAATAGTTTGGGGAAGGGTGGCTTAGTGGTTTAGCATGTTCTCCTCTCAGCGCAAGGGAGTCCCGGTTCGAATCCCCATCTGTTCATGGAATGAGTTTCCATGTTCTCCCCTTGTCCGCATGGGTTTCCTCCGGGTTCTCCGGTTTCCTCCCGCAGTCCAAAAGCATGGATCAAGTCAATTGAGTTCTCCAAATTGCCCCATAAAGAGTGTGTCTGTGTGAGTGAGTGTGTGCCCAGGGATAGATTGCCCCCCTGTCCTGGGTGTATCTGCCCAGCGCCCGAAACGTTCTCCCCTGGATGGGCATGGGGAACCCCCCCCGCGACCCTAATAGAGGATAAAGCGGAAGATGATGAATGAATGAAAAGTTTGGGGAAGGCCCGTTCCTGTATTGTTGTCATCAGTGCACAAAGTGGACAGCTGTATGGTTTCAGTGAACAGTTTGGGGAAGGCCCGCTGTTGTGCACTGAGCAGACAATTAGGCTTTTAAATTTAAGGCAACAGTTTGGGGAAGGCCCTTTGATGTCACGGCATCCGTGAACAGAGCAGACGCCTGGGTGCTTTGATCTTTAAGGCAACAGTTTGGGGAAGGCCTATGGTGCCAACAACCACGTCTCTGTTCACAACCAAAACCCACCCGATTGGCTGATGGGACGAGGCGTGGTCGCAGACGGTTCGGTTGGGGGTTCTGCAGAATGACGTGACGCGGCGCCGCTCTCTCCTCAGGCGGAGGCCGTGGGGGCGGAGCTGGCCGAGATGACTTACAGCTACACCGCCATGCACTGCATCCTCTACGCCCTCGGCGTGGGCATGTCCACCAGGGAGGCGGGGCATCTCCGGTTCCTGTACGAAGGGCATCAGGACTTCAGCTGCCTGCCGACGTTCGGCGTCATCCCGGCGCAGGCGTCCATGATGGGCGGCGGTCTGCTTTCCGTCCCGGGTCTCAGCTTCGATCCGGCCAGAGTGAGTGACGGGCCGCCGGCCGCCGCGCTCTGATTGGTTCGTTCCCGTCAACCTTAATGTGAAGGACAGAGAACAGACGTGTCATTCGGTTTTAAAGACGCAGAGACAAACAGTATGGGGAAGGCCCTCTAACATCCGGCATCAGTGCATTAAATTAGAGACAACCTTTTATATATATATATATATATATATATATATATATATATATATATATATATATATATATATATATATATATATATATATATATATATATATAATATAAAAAAAAAAAAAATATATATATATATATATATATATATATATATATATATATAAAAAAAAAAAAAAAAATATATATATATATATATATATAGATAGAAATATATATATATATATATATATATATATAATAATATATATATAAAAAATATATATATAAAATATATATAAAATATATATATATATAAAAATATATATATATAAAAATATATAAAATATATATATATAAAAATATATAAAATATATATATATATATAATATATAAAAAATATATATATATATATAAAATATATATAATATATATATATATATAAAAAATATAATATATATATATATATATATATATATATATATATATATATATATATATAAAAAACCGAGTCACCCCCCCCCCACTCCAAATGAAGAGCCTTTGTGGTATTACCTCACCTCTCTCTGTCTCTCTGTCTCTCTGTCTGTCTCTCTGTCTGTCTGTCTCTCTCTCTCTCTCTGTCTGTCTCTCGTGTAGCTCCTGCATGGAGAGCAGTACCTGGAGATGTATAAAGCCATGCCTACGTCAGGTCTGCTCGCACCTCCACCTGCGTCTCGCTGAAGGTTCTGTGATTGGTGTGTTTGGTTCTCACTCTTTTTCTGCTTTCTAAGGAACTCTTACCTCGAGGGCCCGGATTGCGGACGTTCTGGATAAAGGTTCCGGCGCGGTGGTGCTGCTGGACGGTGATTCCTTTATTCTGATCTAAACAGTGAAGTCGGTTCTGTATGTAGTCCCCGGCGGAACCGAAGGTGACCCTCTGTTCTCCTGCAGTTCATACGTACGACGGCGAGGACCTCGTCTGCTACAACCAGTTCTCCGTCTTCCTCGTCGGCGCCGGAGGTTTTGGCGGGAAGAGGGCGTCGGACAAAGCCGTGGTAAGAGCCATCCCATAATACGAGCGGGTGGAGAGTACACTCTGATGGTACCTGGGGTCTAACGTCGGGTTCTTCGTCTCCAGGCCACGGTTCCACCTCCGGACCGAAAGCCGGATGCTGTGGTGGTGGATGAGACCAGCAGGGATCAGGTGAGAAGTCAAGTGCCGGGATAGGCCTCAGTGCACTGGGTGGACAGTTAAGATATTTTGGCGTTCAGGCAGCAGTTTGGGGAAGGCCCCGTTTCAGCATCAATGCACTGTATGCTTTGATCTTAATAAAAACAGTTTAGGGAAGGCCCCGTTTCAGCATCAATGCACTGTATGCTTTGATCTTAATAAAAACAGTTTAGGGAAGGCCCTGTTCCAGCATCAATGCACTGTATGCTTTGATCTTAATAAAAACAGTTTGGGGAAGGCCCCGTTCCAGCATCAATGCACTGTATGCTTTGATCTTAATAAAAACAGTTTGGGGAAGGCCCCGTTCCAGCATCAATGCACTGTATGCTTTGATCTTAATAAAAACAGTTTGGGGAAGGCCCCGTTTCAGCATCAATGCACTCACTGTATGCTTTAATCTTAATAAAAACAGTTTAGGGAAGGCCCCGTTTCAGCATCAATGCACTCACTGTATGCTTTAATCTTAATAAAAACAGTTTAGGGAAGGCCCCGTTCCAGCATCAATGCACTCACTGTATGCTTTAATCTTAATAAAAACAGTTTAGGGAAGGCCCCGTTCCAGCATCAATGCACTGTATGCTTTGATCTTAATAAAAACAGTTTGGGGAAGGCCCTGTTTCAGCATCAATGCACTGTATGCTTTGATCTTAATAAAAACAGTTTGGGGAAGGCCCCGTTTCAGCATCAATGCACTCACTGTATGCTTTGATCTTAATAAAAACAGTTTGGGGAAGGCCCTGTTTCAGCATCAATGCATTGTATGCTTTGATCTTAATAAAAACAGTTTAGGGAAGGCCCTGTTTCAGCATCAATGCATTGTATGCTTTGATCTTAATAAAAACAGTTTGGGGAAGGCCCTTTTGTTGGGCTTCACGAAAACAAGGTCCTTAAAGAACCGGGGTTCTCCATCAACACCGAACCTTTCAGATGAATTAGAACTGTGATTGTGAGTCCAACGGCTGTCCGTCTGTCTGAAAAAAAAAAAAAATAAAAAAAAAATCTTGTAGAATGCCCCACACAGAACAGTGGAAGCATACAAAATGGGTGGGGCAACTTCAATGATGTCATGTCCCAATACTCAGTGTGATGATCACAGGGTTGTGAAGCGATGTGATGATGTCCCTGTGTCCCTCAGGCGGCGCTGTACAGACTGAGCGGGGACTGGAACCCCCTTCACATCGATCCAGACTTCGCAGCAATGGGAGGTAAGCAGGACGTCGTCCCCCTGTCCCCTCGAACCCAGAACCAGCACGTTCCTGAAGCTGAGACTGTGTGTCGTGTCCCCCCCTCCCCCCCAGGATTCAAGGCCCCCATCTTACACGGACTCTGTTCGTTTGGATTCGCCACCCGTCACGTCCTGAGGCAGTTCGCGGACAACGACGTCTCCAGGTTCAAATCCATCAAGGTGAGACGGGTGTTCTGACCCCCCCCCCCCCCGTACTGACCCCACCTCCCAGAACAGGTGCGCTTCGTGAAGCCCGTGTTACCGGGACAGGCCCTACAGACCAGACCTTGGGGAAGGACTGAGCAGACGCCTGGGTGCTTTAAGCTTTAAGGCAACAGTTTGGGGAAGGCCCGTTCCTGTATGGTCATCAGTGCAGAAAGTAGACAGCTGTATGTTTTAAAAACAGTTTGGGGAAGGCCCGCTCTTGTGCACTGCACTGACAACTAGGCTTTTATATTTAAGGCAACAGTTTGGGGAAGGCCCTTTAATTTCTTAGCATCAGTGGACTGAGCAGACGCCTGGGTGCTTTAAGCTTTAAGGCAACAGTTTGGGGAAGGTCCGTTCCTGTATGGTCATCAGTGCACAAAGTGGACAGCTGTATATGTTAAATAAACAGTTTGGGGAAGGCCCGCTCTTGTGCACTGCGCAGACAACTAGGTAAGCTTTTAAATTTAAGGCAACAGTTTGGGGAAGGCCCTTTAATTTCTTGGCATCAGTGGACTGAGCAGACGCCTGCGTGCTTTAAGGCAACAGTTTGGGGAAGGCCCGTTCCTGTATTGTTGTCATCAGTGCAGAAAGTGGACAGCTGTATATGTTAAGTAAACAGTTTGGGGAAGGCCCGCTCTTGTGCACTGCGCAGACAACTAGGCTTTTAAATTTAAGGCAACAGTTTGGGGAAGGCCCGTCCCTGTATGGTCATCAGTGCAGAAAGTGGACAGCTGTATATTTTAAATAAACAGTTTGGGGAAGGCCCGTTCCTGTATGGTCATCAGTGCAGAAAGTGGACAGCTGTACTGACCCCACCTCCCTGGACAGGTGCGCTTCGTGAAGCCCGTGTTGCCGGGACAGGCCCTACAGACGGAGATGTGGAAGGAGGGCAGCAGGATTCACCTTCAGTGTAAAGTGAGGACGCACCACCTGCTTTAGTCTGTCTTTATATAAAAAGTGCACTTTAGCATGTTCTCCCACCCCGGTCACCGTTTTGTCCGTTTAGGTGAAGGAGACGGGAGACGTCGTGCTGGCCGGAGCGTATGTGGATTTACACGCCGGACCTGCGGATCCCTCACGGACAGAGGTGCGGTCGTCTTCACCATACTCGATCCTGATTGGTCGATGGCATTTGGTCTTATTACTGAATGACTTTGTTCCTAATGTGCACCTAATATGCATTTAATACAGTAATTAAATAATAGGGTTCTAGGAACCATTATCGGCCCTAGTTCCTGTAGTGAGAACATAAAAAAATATAACTCTACAAGTTCTAAGAACTAAACCAAAAAGTTCCTCAGTTGTAAAAGTATCTAAAGTACTTTAATTATGGGGTTCTTAGAATTATAATTGGCCCAAGTTCCTGCACTAATAATTTATTCACATGTTCTGAGAACGTTATTAAAAAAAATAAAATAAAAAAGGTTCCTAAAAAGTATAAAAAATGTGGTTCTAGGAACTATAACTGGCCTTTGGCACTGTAGTGGGAACCCAAAATGGGGGTACTTTTCTCAAGAAGTCATAAGAACTATTTAAAAGTTCTTTTTCTTTTTTTTTTTAAGAACTATGATTGGTTTTAGTTCCTGCAATGGGAACACATGTGGGTACTTTCTAGCAATTTGAAAAGTTATAAAAAGGTTCCTGAAGTGTAAAAGCACATAAAAGGTTTTTAAAAAGGGGGTTTTAAGAACTAGATTTAGCTTTAGTTCCTGCAGCAGGAGCATAGTAGCAGGGTACCTTATGGAAGCTGTCTTAGGAACCATATAAAGTTCTTTAAAACAATATGTGGGTTCTTTTGCAACAGCTTTAGGAACTGTATGAGAAGGTTCCTATCATCTGATAAGACTGTTTATGAAAGGGGGTTTAAGAACTGTTGCTATGAATACTGTCCCTTAAAAAGGGTTCCTGGTCCTGATTCGAGATCCCCCCCCCCCATCAGTGCTGATGTCACAGTACCGATCAGCTTGCCGTATTTCACCCCTAATGAAAGTTCCGTACCTGACGGGGCCTCTGTCCTCAGAGCGGGGGACTTCAGAGCGACCTGGTGTTCGCCGAGATCGGCCGCCGCATCAAAGACCTCGGAGGAGAACTGGTGAAGAAGGTGAACGCCGTGTTCGGGTGGGAGATCACGAAAGGAGGAGCGCCGGCCGCGCAGTGGAGTGAGTTCCCATCATTCATCTGTCAAGAGGGGACTGTAGATACAGAGACATGCCATCAGGAACCATCAGCACAATTGGAGCAGTTCCTTATATAGTTCCTTAAAAAAAACAGTTCATTTAAAAGGCACCTTTAAGTCCTTAAATAAAAGTGTTCTAAGAACTATAATTTAGTTCCTGCATTACAAACATGAGTGGGGAATTTGTAGCAAATCTAAAACTATAAAAAAGTTCCTTATTTAGAGCAAGAACAATTTAGAACAGTTTAAAAAAAGGTTCTTAGAACTATAATTGCCTTAGTGAAAATACAAAGGTACTTTTTTCGCAACAGTTCCAAAAACTATATAAATGAAAAGTTCCTCGATTGTAAAAAAAAAAAAAAAAAAAAAAAAAGGTTCCTCGACTTAAAAAAAAGAACCATAATTGGCATTAGTTCCTGCAGAAGAAACACATAAAGGGTTCTTCCTTTACTAATTATAAGAACTTTATTAAAAAAAAACGTTCCCTGTTGTAAACATGCCAATAAAAATGAGGATCTGGGAACTATAACCGGTCTCTTAGTTCCTGAATTCGCAACTCAAAAAAAAGCAGAAACTTTTGACAAAAATCTTGAGAGATATAAATAAAAAATAAATACATTTAAAAATATATAAAAATTGGCACGGTGTCTTAGTGGTTTAGCATGTTATACTCGCAGCGCTAAGGATTCCTGGTTCGAATCCCCATCTGGGTGGAGTTTGCATGTTCTCCCCGTGTCAGTGTGGGTTTCCTCCGGGTTCCTCCCACAGTCCAAAAACATGGATCAAAGTCAATTGAGTTCTCCAAATTGCCCCATATAGAGTGTGTATGTGTGAGTGAGTGTGTGTCCAGTGATAGATTGGCGCCCTGTCCTGGGTGTATCTGCCCAGCGCCCGAAACGTTCTCCCCTGGATGGGCATGGGGAACCCCACCGCGACCCTAATAGAGGATAAAGCGGAAGATAATGAATGAATGAATATAAAAATTGTTCCTTAATTGTAAAACGTGCAAGAAAAGTTCTTAAATATGGTACTAGGAACTATGATTGGTTTTGGTTCCTGCAGTGAAAACAATAACAAAACATCAGAAGACTTTTTAAAAAGGTTCCTTCCTAAGTCCTTAAATAAAAGTGTTCCAAGAACTATAATTTAGTTCCTGCATTACGAACATGAGTGGGAATTTGTAGCAAATCTAAAAACTATAAAATGTTCCTTAATTATAACACCTGATCCTTAAAAAAAAGTTCTTAGAACTATAATTGCCTTAGTGAGAATACAAAGAGGTACTTTTTTTGCAACAATTCCAAAAACTATTTAAATGAAAAGTTCCTCAATTGTAAAAAAAAAAAGTTCCTCAATTGTAAAAGTTCCTCGACTTAAAAAAAGAACCATAATTGGCATTAGTTCCTGCAGAAGAAAGCAATAACTAAACATCAGAAGACTTTTTAAAAAGGTTCCTCATGTGTGGACGCACCTGAAATTGACGGAGTGGAGTTCTTAGAACCTCAATGTTCTGCTTCTCAGCCATCGACCTGAAGAACGGCGGCGGCTCGCTGCATAACGGCGCGTACGGCGGGAAGGTCGACGTGACGCTCACGCTCTCCGACGAGGACTTCATGGACGTCGTGACGGGGAAGCTGAACCCTCAGCAGGTACCCCCCCCCCCCCGCCACACATTTAGAGAGCTGCACTAATCCAGATTAGGGTCGGGTGGAACAGGCTGTTCTGAGATCAGTGCTCCTCTTTGCGCCCCCTGCAGGCTTTCTTCTCCGGGAAACTGAAGCTGAAGGGGAACATCATGCTGAGTCAGAAGCTGGAGCTCATTCTGAAGGACTACGCCAAGCTGTGAGGAGAACCCGCAAAACCTCCGCCCGGGGGGGTGGAGCTCCGACGGGTTCTTCTGATCAAAGATCTAACGGTTCCGTCGACTTAATCACTAAACCGATCAAAATCCAGATCCTGTAATCGGGTTTAACAGACCTTTAATCTTAGAGAGGAATCGAGGAGCTGAATCATTACAGGGGCGATTCAGTGATTCAATGATTTGAATTAAAGCACTAAAACCATGAACAAAAGTATTTGGACACCCCACAGGAGCTTGTTGCCCCGCCCCACCCGACCCCACCCCGCCCTGCCCCACCCGCCACCAACTCAGCAGCTACAAGGGCTTTCCTCAAGATTTGGAGGATCTTTTTTTGGCTCCTCTTTTTTTTTTTTAGCAGAGGCTCTTGCTCGCAATCGCTGTTCTAATTCATCCCCACGGTCTTGGAGGAGGTTGGTCGTGGGACTTCAGGGCTCGGTGTGGGTCACTCAGGTTCCTTCACACCTTTGGATTTTGGTACCAGGGCGCTCATGCGGGAACAGAACCGGGGCCTTCCCCAAACTGTTCTGCATGCTTGCTGTGATTTCGGGGTTCCGTCCTCATACTTTTGTCTCGACTGTGATTTGTTTCTCACTTTAAACGTTTGTTGTGACTGCAGCTGCATCACGTAATAAACCTCACTGCTGAAACGACTGCGCATGTGCACACACACACAAAAACAAAAAAAAACACACACAAAAAAACCACACACACACAAAAACAAAAAAAACCCACACACACACACAAAAAACCACACAAAAACAAAAAAAAAAACACACACACAAAAAAACCATACACACACAAAAACAAAAAAAAAACACAAAAAAAACCCACAAAAACACAAAAAAACCACACACACACACAAAAACAAAAAAAAACAAAAAAAAACCCCACAAAAACACAAAAAAACCACACACACACAAAAACAAAAAAAAACACAAAAAAAAACACAAAAACAAAAAAAAAACCCACACACAAAAACACACACACAAAAACAAAAACAAAAAAAACACACATAAAAAAAACACACACACACAAAAACAAAAAAAAAAAACCACACACACACAAAAAACCACACACACACAAACAAAAAAACACACACACAAAAAACCACACACACACAAACCACACACAAAAAAAACCACACACACAAAAAAAACCACACACACACAAACCACACACAAAAAAAACCACACACAAAAACACACACACACACAAAAAAAAAAAAAACACACACAAAAAAAACTACACACACACAAAAAAAAACACACACAAAGAACCACACACACACACACAAAAAACCCCCACAAAAAACACCACACAAAACACACACACACACACACACAAAAAAAACCACACACACACAAAAAAACCACACAAAAACACACACACACACACAAAAAACACACACATTAAGGTAAATGTGTTTTTATCGTTTTAATGATAGTTCTTTATATTTTACATCTTAAATCATATTTAATATAAAATTAAATGTCCTTTATATTCACATTGTATAGATTAAACACAGAGAGCTACGCCGTCCCACAGCGGAGTCCCCATTCGCCCCTGTCCATTCTGTAGTCATCATCATGCCCATATATGGAACTCTGGGGGGACTTAAGGGCCGGGGTTCTCCGAAAGTCTCCTCCATCACGGTCTGACCTTCACGCTTTTCGAACCCGAGTCGTTTCCCTCTGTGAACTCGCGATGGAGACGGTTCACGGTTCTGCCGTCATCAGCCGGATGAACAGAACACGAGCGACGACGCGTACGCTCGACGTACCTCAAGGGGGCGACGGGTTTCTGAAAACGAGCGCGGGGCGGTCCCGTCAGGTTGCCGTGGAGACGGGGCGACTCTTGTGCAGATGGGAATATCGCCGCCGTGTCCCGGAGCAGAGTCTGGCTTTGGCAGGACGCTGGGTGAGGGACACCCGCGGGATTCGGAGGGTGGAGGGAGGACTCGAGTTGGGGGGTTGGGGGGGGGGGCTGTCCGTGAGGGTTGTTTGATGTCCGGGACAAACGGGAACCAACGCTAGAACATCAGAAAACTTAACTGGCATGATGATATTCAGTTGCCTATTTAAATATGCAAATGAGACTCCGCCTCCACTCGGGGTTGATTGCAACATGATTCGGTCAGTGAAGCTGGGTGGAGCTCAGGTTCTTCAAAAGGTTCCTCTAGGAGTTGCACCAAGAACTACAGACAGGCACAGTTCTTTTAGCATAAACACAAAAAAATAGTTCTAAGAACTACAGACGCCACAGTTCCTACTGTGCAAACATTAAAAAAAAACAGGTGCTTTCTCCCACAGTTCTGGGAACTATGCAAAAAAGGTTCCTTTCGAGATTAAGAACTACAGGTGAACAGTTTTAACACACTGCACGAGGGAACTTTCTCCAAGAACCACAGTTCCCCACAGTTCCAACTTACAGAAAAGGGGTATTGTCTCAAAATAGTTCTAAGAACTATTCTCAGTGAACATGTGTTTTCTCCTCTGTAGTTCTTGAACTATGTGATTTTTTTTTGGAAGAACTACAGGTTCTTACATTGTGAAGACACAACACAAAGGTACTTTCTTCAATAGTTCTAAGAACTATACGTGGCTTTTTATAATGTGACATTTAAATAAAAAAGTGTTTTCTAAACAGTTTTAAGAACTGTAGAAAAAGGTTCCACTAGAGACAAAGAACTACAGGAGGCTGCAGTTAACAATGTGAGGACACAAAGAGGACACGTCTTCAAAAAGATCCAAGAACCAAAAGGTCTGACTGCAGTTCTCACAGAATGAACATAAGAGGGCAGGTTCTTGAATAGTTCCAAGAACTATAGGTGGCTTTTTACAAAAAAAATTCACATAAAAGGGGCATTTTCTCCAACAGTTCTAAGAACCAGAGAAAAGGTTCCACTGGAGACTAAACAGGAACTACAGGAGGCCGCAGATGTTGCAGATGTGAGCAATAGTTTAAAAGTCCTCTTCAGAATAAAAGCACAGCGGTTGTAGTTCAGCCTGAGGGTTCCCTCCACTACACTATGGTTCCTCATGTGAACCTTTGAGAACCTGAACACAAACATCTGGAACCTTTACAGACACTTACACAATACGGACAGAACTATTGGGACACCCTGTCTATCGTAAAACGTCACGGCGGCTTTCGACTTCGTGCCAACAGTTTGGGGAAGGCCCGTCAACGTTTCAGCAATAATAAAACCAGGTGATGGCATGTCGGGTGTACTACGCCACCTGGTGGAGGGAGCAGCATATAGAGCTCATAATGCACTTGGGTCATTAAAAAGGTTCCACTACGAACTACACGTGGCCACAATGGTTCCCATGGTGAAGGAAAACAGGGTACTTTCTCCAGTAATTCTTGTAAGTATGCAAAGGGTTCTTCTAAAGACTATCCAAGAACTATAGATGGTACTTTTCAAAGAACTATAAAGGAACATACAACAAAATAGGTGTTTTCGTCAATAGTTCTAAGAACTATGGAGGGAAAAATTGTGGGGGGGGGGGGGGGGGGGGATAAAGAACTATAGATGTCCACAGTTCTTATAGTCGGAACATAAAAAAATGGGGAACTTCTTCCAATAGTTCTAAGAACTAAAGGGGCCACGGTTCTTACATACAAAAAAAAAGGGGCACGTTCTCCAATAGTTCTAAGAACTAGAAGTGGATTCAAACAATGTGAACTTCAAATTTAAAAAGTGGGGCGGTTCCTATAAAAGTTCAGGAACTATAAAGGAAGGTTCCAGTGGAGGTAAATGAAGAACTCCAGGAGCTGCAAATCTCAGTCTGAACAGCAGGATGTGCCATATATGGGCGTAACGAGGACCGAATGGCATAGTTCTACGGTTCTGAGGGTTCTCCCAATACTTCTGTCCACGTTGCAGCGAGAGCTCAGAGTTCAATACTGTCCAACATCAGAACGCTGACGGGGCCCCACGCAGGGGCCCCTCTAAAGGCTTTAATATAAGGACACTTGAAATTTGAAACTAAACCCCGGATCAGAACGCGGCGCACGGCCCGTTCAGGGTGGAACACGGTGGTGCATGGTCCATTAAAACGGAACCCGGGACGCTGCACGCTCTGGGTGGAACACGGTGGACGTTTTCAATCCCCATTAAAATGGAACCCGGGACACTGGACGCTCTGGGTGGAACACGGTGCTGCATGGTGGACGTTTTAAATCCCCATTAAAACGTAACCCGGGACACTGGACGCTCTGGGTGGAACACGGTGGTGCAAGGTGGACGTTTTAAATCCCCATTAAAACGGAACCCGGGACAGTGGACGCGCCGCCGCGGCGCCGTAATGTACTGCAGGTGACGAGCGGCGGGTCCATCATTAAATCAGTATGAATTATTCAGTCGCTGATGGAGCCTCCGTCCTCCGCGTTCGTTCCGTGTCCCATTAGCGTCGTCCTCCTCCGTCTCCCGGACCCCCCCCGCCCCTCCTGCCCCTCCTGCCCCCCCCCCTCTCCACGTCGAGTGGTCTGTATTGCTTGCGTTAACCCCGTGTGCAAAAGTGGCTCGGCGCGGCGCGTCTGTGCTACATGATGAACTTCACCTCGCTCCGGAAGCGGCCGGCGGCGCGGGCGCGGTCGGGCAGCACCCGCATCTTCATGGTGCCGTCGGCGCCGCAGGAGAACAGGTGGTTGGCGGGCGCCAGCTCCACCTGCATGACGCCGGTGCCCAGGTTGCGGAAGAGCGACTGGCGGGCGTGCTCGTTGGGGAAGGTGTGCAGCAGGCACTGCGTCGCCATGCTCCAGATCTGCAACCGCCAACAACACACACCACACTCAGCGACCACCTCAATACAGAGTTGTGTCACATATAATAACCATGGAGCGGGAACCAGTTGGGTGGTTCCCTAATCTAGTACCCAGGAACTAGATTAGGACTCAAAACGAGTACCTCTAGCACCCTGCGTTTCTAGAATCAGGAATCCTATAGAGCCGTCATTTAGGTGGTGGAGCATTTTCAGCACTGCACTGTTGAACTGCGCCACCTTGTGGATAACAATTAAAGGAAAGCAGGACTAATTAACATCACAGAATCCTCCGTACCTTGATGTTGCCCTCGGCCGAGCCGCTGATGAAGACGCCCTCGGTGGCGTCCACGGCCAGCGCCTTCACCACCGACTCGTGGGCCTGGAAGCTCTGGCGCTGCAGGCGGAGGGTCAGGTCCAGGACGCTGATCCAGCCCTTCCTCCCTCCGCTCAGTAACAGCTGCTGACGCGGAACCAGAGCCAAAACCGTGGCCCCGGAGTCATGGCAACTGAAACCTGGAAGAGGCGACAAGTGGAGGTGAGGAGGTGCCGGTATAAACAAACACACACACTACACACACACACACAAACACAATACACACACAAACTACACATAATACACACACAACACACTACACACACACAATACACAAACAATACACACACACACAACACACTACACACACACACACAAACACAATACACAAACACACACACTACACACAATACACACACACACTACACACAATACACACACACACAATACATACACACACACACACACAATATACACACACACACAATATACACACACAAACACAATATACACACACAAACACAATACACACACACACTACATACAATACACACACACACACACACACACACACTACACACACAATACATACATACACACACACACACAATACATACATACACACACACACACAATACACACGCACACAATACACAATAACACACACACACACACAATAACACACACAATAACACACACACACACACACAATAACACACACACACACACACACACACAATAACACACACACACACACACACAATAACACACACACACACAAATAACACACACACACACACACGATAACACAATACACACATGATAACAATACATACACACACACGATAACAAAATACACACACACACGATATCAAAACACACACACACACAATAACACAACATGCACAGACAGGGCAGTCGTAGGTTTGTGGTTAAGGAACCCGCCTTGCAACCTGAAGGTCCCCGGTTCGATTTTCACAGAGTTTTACCGAAGTGCATGTTGGTTCTCCTCTCAGCGCTAGGGATTCCCGGTTCGAATCCCAATCTTGGTGGAGTTTCCATGTTCTCCCCGTGTCCGTGGTCAATTGAGTTCTCCAAATTGCCCCATATAGTGTGTGTGTGTGTGTGTGTGAGTGTGTGTCCAGTGATAGATTGGCGCCCTGTCCTGGGTGTATCTGCCCAACGCCCTGCCCTGGATGGGTGCAACTGATTATGCAAGTGGAGCTGAGTCACATGATCAGGCTGAGGAGATGGAGATGTAAACCTCTAACACACCACATCATGGAGTTGAGGTCGGGGCTCTGTGCAATGGAAACTAGAAGGGCCTTCCCCAAACTGTTTGCACTCTCTGATGCTCTACACCAAAGACAGAGGGGGGGGGGGGGCAGGCTGAACATGGAGGAGCGACGGAGGCGTAATGTACGAGTTTAATGCAACTGGCTCAGATCTCCGGAACGTGGGATCTCGGTTTCCATAGCGACGCTCGCCGCTGAAGGTGTGAAGGACAATGTGGACTCACCTTGGACCAGACTGTTGTTGGAGGTGATCAGCGTGTCCCACAGACACACGTTCCTGAGGAGAGAACACGACGAGCGTCAGAGAATCACACCGGGAGGAGCGGGTGGAGAGCGGGTGGAGGAGCGGGTGGGGGTGCGGGCGGGGATGCGGGAGTACCTGTTATCCGTGGAGAGGCCTGCGGTAGCGATGAGGGACGAGGAGCCCACGAAGACGAAGTCGTGCGCCGTTTTGTTGTGACACTGCAGAGTCTGGGAGGGGACAGACGGACGCCGTTAGCGCGGGTCCCACGAGAACCGCGGATCCGGCGTGAAAGGAACGTGTCACTCACCAGGTACGGCCGGGGCGCGGAACCCGAGGTGTTGGTCTGCCAGAGACTCAGAGCGCCGTCGGCGTCCACGATCCCGAACTGAGGGAGAACCAGAGTCAATCACACATTTAAAGGTGTATTATTTATTGGGGTCCTGTTCCAAATCTCGGCTCGGTGCGGGGGTCCGAGGTTGGTGGCTCGGTGCGGGGGTCCGAGGTCAGAGGCTCGGTGCGGGGGTCCCCGAGGTCAGAGGCTCGGTGCGGGGGTCCCCGAGGTCAGAGGCTCGGTGCGGGGGTCCCCGAGGTCAGAGGCTCGGTGCGGGGGTCCCAGAGGTCAGAGGCTCGGTGCGGGGGTCCCCGAGGTCAGAGGCTCGGTGCGGGGGTCCCCGAGGTCAGAGGCTCGGTGCGGGGGTCCCCGAGGTGCACAGTTTGGGCCGTGCGGTGTGAGGTTGGGGTCAGAGGCTGGGT
Organism: Corydoras sp. C115; assembly: GCA_019802505.1. Lineage (NCBI taxonomy): Eukaryota > Metazoa > Chordata > Actinopteri > Siluriformes > Callichthyidae > Corydoras > Corydoras sp. C115. Next base: position 367,356 of record JAFMOC010000245.1, on the reverse strand, counting down.
GCAAGGGTCCCCGAGGTCAGAGGCTGGGTGCGGGGTCAGTGGTCAGAGGCTCAGTATGCGGGTTGGAGGCGCACTGTGCACAGTTTCGGTTTGGGGTGTGCGGTGTGAGGTTAGGGTCGGGAGCTTGAGGTGCGGGGGATGAGGTCGGGGGCACTCTGTGGGGTCATGTTATGGATCTTGCTTTTACACTGGGGCAGTTATGCTGAAACCGTGATGGGACTTCCCCAAACTGTTGAAAGCATACAAACTCCCCTGTTGCATATTTAAAGATTAGGAGGCGTGTCCTAAATAATTTAATCATTTAAGGAGGCGTGTCCTGAATAATTTTGTCTGTTCCTAACATCTCTACACTGACGGGTCAGTGGGGACCCCCCGGCCCCCCCGGCGCTCACCTTATTGCCCTGGTAGTTGAAGCGGATCCGGGTGACTCTGGAGTTGCCGGGGCTCCTGAAGCAGACGATCTGCTGGGAGTGTCCCCACTCGAACATCCTCACGCTGCCGTCCTGCGCGCCCGTCAAGTCTGCACAGAGGAGAACGAGGGGGAGGGTCAGTGCTGCGCCTCCGTCTGCACCAAAAACCAAGCCTGCGCGCCACTCACAGTACGGGAGGGTGGGGTGCGACGCCATCCGCCGCACGTTCGTGATGTTCCGCTTGATCAGCTGCAGAAGAGACGACACGTCCTCAGTTTACATTCAATACAAAAACAATACAGAGTGTGGAACACAGGGGGCGCCACTCTAATGTTTGGTTCCTGTTGGGTCTTTTCATCCAAACAGACTTTCCAGTACCCCCATCATGATGAGGGTCCAGAGCATATGGACACCAACGCCCCCTACGGGCCTTAAACAGCGACCCACACTGACTCGGTTCTACGGAATCAGGTTCTCGTGTGAGGGTGGGCGGGGCATCGGTTGCTCACCATGGCGGCTCCTCTGCCGGTTTGATGGGCTCCTAACCACGGCATGTTGATGGGAGTCCCGGGACTGCTGGGGGTGTACGGCGTGGTTCCGTGCAGCGCAGTGAAGTCGTCTCGCGTGTGGACCACCAAGAAGTCGTCTCCCCTGACACACGGCATGAGAACACGAGACACGCTCGTTCATTAGAACCATTTTAAAAAGTTCCTCCTTAACTTGGAGTTCGCCCTGCAAAAGTTCTATAATAGTTCTTAGAACCATAGGGGACATTGCATTTGGTCTAAAGTGTTAATTACTCTTCATACTGCAGGAACTTTATCATAGTTCTTAGAACTGACGGAGACAGTACAATGCAATTGATGTGCTCTTAAATCAGGAACTTAATCATGGTTCTTAGAACTGTTCAAGAAAGAACCCTCTATGTTTATTGTGTTCATTCTTAATGTTAACAGAGAGGGGGCACTGTGTCCAATGGTTCTTAGAACATCTTTTTATGTTACATAGCAGGAACTCTATTATGGTTCTTAGAACTAGTAGAGAAAGTACCCCATAATTTGTCAAAAGTTCTTAAAACCAAAAGAGACCGAACACTGTATTTTTGGTTTTCACACTATAGGAACTTTGTAGTTCTTAGAACTATAGGAACATAGTTCTTAGAACTATTAGAAATAAGTACCCTTTCTGTCTATTGTGTTCCTATTGCATAAACGTTATCATGGTTCTTAGAACTGTTGTTTATTGTGTTTATTCTTAATGATAAAAACATGTTCATCGTTATTAGAACCATTGAACAGCTCTCTGTTGGGTTACATTGCAGGAACTCCATTAAGGTTCTTAGAACTATTAGAGAAAGTACCCCATAATTTGTCAAAAGCTTTTAAAACCAAGAGACCTTACACTGTATTTTTGGTTTTCACACTGTAGGAACTTTGTCATGGTTCTTAGAACTGTTGGATACAGTACCCGTCTGATTTGTTTTCATTGTAAGAACACTTTTAAAGTTCTTAGAACTAATAGAGAAAGTAACCCCTCATTTTGAAGTCCTCACAGTATAGGGACTTTATCATAGTTCTTAGAACTGCTAAAAAGTACCCCATCTATTTGAAGTCTTCACACTGTAGGGACCTTATCTGTGCTGGAACTATCTTAGTTCTGAGAACCATCATAGAAAGCACACTGTATTTGGAGTGTTGACCGTGCAGGAACTTAATCTTAGTTCCCGTCTGAAGAGCCTCGTCTCATTAAAGGTGTAAAGGGCGATTGGCACTCACCCTTTCACTTCAGCCTCGTTCTCATCGTCCACCCACGTCATGATCTGCGTGGCCAGGATGGAGGACACGTCCAGCTCCTGGATGTCGTGGGTGGAGGCGATGACCAGACAGTTTCGATTGGCCTGCGAACGAACGAACGAACACACGAGCGAGCGGTTTAGATCGGACGCGTCACTGAGATCTGACCGCTCAGGCTGACCACTCAGGCGGCGCGGCCGCACCTTGTTGATGGCGAAGGCCGTGATGATGTCCGACTCCTTGTGGATGATGCGCGCCTTCCCGCCGCCGTAACCCGGGTCCACCTCGCTCTGTGTGGAACATCAGAACAGGAACATCAGACATCACCAGAACAGACCCCCTACAGTCAGAGTGTTCACACTGCAGGAACCTTATAGTTCTTAGAACGAAAAGAAAAGTTCCTTCTCTATTTCAAATGTTCACACTACAGGAACTTTATCAGTTCTTAGAACTGTGAAAAAGTACCACCTCTATTTGAAGTATTCACAGTGTAGGGACCTTATCATAGTTCATAGAACTAACAGAAAAAGTTCCTTCTCTATTTCAAATGTTCACACAACAGGAACTTTATCATAGTTCTTAGAACTAAAAAAAAAAAAACAGTACCTCCTCTATTTGAAGTAGTCACATTTTAGGAAACTTATCATAGTTCTTAGAACTAACAGAAAAAGTTCCTTCTCCATTTCAAATGTTCACACTACAGGAACTTTATCATAGTTCTTAGAACTGCTAAAAAAATTACCCCCTCTATTTGAAGTTTTCAGACTGTAGGGACCGTATCAAAGTTCTTAGAACTAAAAGAAAAAGAACCCCCTCCATTTAAAGTATTCACATTGTAGGAACCTTACCATAGTTCTTAGAACTAAAAGAAAAAGAACCCCCTCTATTTAAAGTATTCACATTGTAGGAACCTTACCATAGTTCTTAGAACTAAAAGAACCCCCTCAATTTGAAGTATTCACATTGTAGGAACCTTACCATAGTTCTTAGAACTGCTAAAAAGTACCTCCTCTATTTGAAGTACTCACACTACTGATTGACCTTATCATAGTTCTTAGAACTAAAAGAAAAAGTACCCTCTCTATAGGGACTGTTCACACTGCAGGAACCATACAGTTCTTTTAAATTGCATTTGGTATGTTCTCACTGCAGGAACTTTATCATCGTTCTAAGAACTCATGGTGAAAGCCCCCCCCCCCCTCTACGGTGCCTTCTCAATGCAGTAACCGTATAGTTCTCGCTGTGCATCTTCAGACTTGAACTCGAATCTGATGATTAAAAACATTAAGGGTCCCGCCGTCTGGTTCCAGGCACGCGGGGACACGTGGGACACGGAGACGCTTACAGAGCAGGACATTAATTCGTGAGACGCTCCATTAGCCCGACGCAGAACGCTAAGGTAGGACGCCACGGAGTAAATGGGGCATCAAACTGTCGGTGTAATTACACGGGACACGAGAACATTAGCTCTGCACACTGCACCTCGGACTCACGACGTCAACGGAACGGGAGGGGGGACGGGGGGGGGACGGGGGGTCCGAGAGACGGGATTAAAGAACCGACCCGATTGAGAAAGGTCAGTACCTGATTGACAGCAGACTCCTCCATCCCTGATGTCCTCGAGCCGTCCGTGTTGTCATCAGACTTCAGCATTCAGAGAAGACAGAGAAACATCAGAACACGAGGACAGTCTCCACAAGGTGGAGCTATACAGAGGCTAGAGAGGTGTCTATAAAAGTGTACACTTATAATTAGGACCCCTATGGGACCCTGGGGTGAGACTAACGACCCTGGTGGTAATTAGTTCTTCCAAAATACACCATATAGAGAAAGACATAAGAATACAGAGATACAGAATGCATTATGACATCACAATCTGTCTGTTTTTTTTGCCTGAGGTGTAGCTGTTGGGGGGGGGGGGGGGGGTGTCAGGTGCATCCAACTACCCTCCTTACAATTTGGCAAAAAAAAAAAATTGCACCACCACAGAACTACATACAGGAACCTGAACTCTTAGAACTGCATACACTGAATCCTTGTGTTCAGATTGCAGGAACCTTATTATAGTTCCTATAACTATGGAATAAACTAACCCCTCTATTTGGAGTGTTTACACTGCAGGATCGTGTTATAGTTCTTGGAACTATTAGAAAAAGTTCCTTCTCTGCTTGACGTGTTCACACTGCAGGAACTTTACGATAGTTCCTGAATTGATTGGGGAGATAGCACCCCCTCTATTTGGAGTGTTTATACAGCTGGGACATCATCATAGTTCTTAGAACTACTAAAGAAAATACATCCTCTGTTCTGTTCACAATGTAGGAACATTATCATAGTTTTTAGAACTCTCAAAGAAAGTAAAGGTTACTGAAGGACGGTCTGTGAGTGGATGATTAAGAGAGGAGTGAGGTTCGGGGGGTGAATACCTCGCTCTGATCGCGTTTCTTGATGAAAATGTTGCGGATGAAGGTCTCCTGCACCTCCTCCTGCTTCACCAGGTGGTGCCACAGCCGCCGGACGGGGAGCGCAGCGAGCTGAAGGGACCTGAACGGGGAAAAAAAGACGTTAAAAATTGGAGGAACTAAAACATAGTTCTCAAAACTGCTGAAAACAATACATTGTATTTTGGTGTTTTTTGAAGTTTAGGAACTAAAATTTTGTTCTTAGAACTGCCAGGGAACATTCTTCCTATATTTGCTCTGTTCACACTGCAGGAGCATATTTTTGGTTCCTAGAACTGTTTAAGTAGGAACTGTTTTTTTTTTTTTTTTTTTTTTTTTTTTTTTACAGACAGAACAAAAAGTTCTCATAACTGCTGAAGACATTGTGTACAAACTGTAAGTAAAAAAAAAACCTTAAATTTAGAGTACCCCTGAAAAGAGTACCCCTACATTTGGTGTGTTCACAGTGTAGGTACACCACCATAGTTCCTAGAACTATCTGGGGGGAAAAAATAGCCCTTCCATTTGCTGTGTTAACACTGCGGGAACATATTTTTGGTTCGTAGAACTGCTGGAGTAGGAACCCCCTCTCTGTTGTGAGGGAACTGAAACATAGTTCTCAAAACTGCTGGAGACAATATGTTGTATTTGATCTGTACAAACTGTAGGAACTAAAATTTAGCTCTTAGAACTGCTAGAGAAAGTACCCCTCTATTTGGTGTGTTCACAGTGCAGGAATACTCTTATAGTTCTTAGAACTATAGGAAAAATGAGCTCTTCCATTTGCAGTGTTCACACTGGAGGAACACATTTTTGGTTCCTAGAACTTCTGGAAGTATACATCCCTTTTTTGTTGTGTTTGAGGGAACTAAAACAGAGTTCTCAAAACTGCAGAAGACAGTACATTGTATTTGGTGTGTTTAAAATGCAGGAACTACAATTTAGTTCTTGGAACTGCAGGATAAATACACCCAAATTGTATTTGGTGTGTTCGTATAGGGGGAACTTATAGTTCTTAGAACTAAAGGAAATATTTGCCCTTCAAAGGAAATATTTGCCCTTCATTGTTTACACTGTGTTCACAGTGCAGGAACTTTGTCATAGTTCTTAGAACTCTCTCAGTCTGTGTTACGGTGAGAGAGGGCATAACGACTGCGGACCTGAAGGGGGTGTTGTTGGGTTCGAGTAAAGCCTTGTGGCGGAGCAGCGCGGGTCCGGACGCCATGCTGCCGTTCTCCAGCTGTGTGGAGATGTAATTGGGTGGAGGACCTCCGAAAATCTCCAGCCTCTTCAGCAGAACCTGCTCCCAGCGCTGCAGGGTTTTCAGCAACGAGTAACAGAGGGGGGAGCAAAGGGGCAGATCTGAAAAGGTACGAATCAGTGAATCACGCATCAGTCAAAATAAAACCAAACAATTAAATTAACATAGCATGCGTTCAGAGCCTCGAACCTGTGAGGTCGTGACCCGCCACGGGGTAGAACGTCTTCAGGTTGACCTGCACCAGCTGCACCATGACCAAGCGCATCAGACACCAGCTGCAGAGAACACCACGATTAACTGCCCACACCCATATCCACCCACACACACCCACCCACCCACACCCCCATCCACACACACCTATACCCACCCCCATATCCACCCACACACACCCACCCACCCCAATACCCACACACACCCATCCACACACCCCCATATCCACCCACACACACACACCCACCCAAACACATCCATACCCACACACCCCCATACCCACCCAAACACATCCATACCCACCCAAACACATCCATATCCACCCAAATACATCCACACACACCCATCCCCATTCACAACCCCCCATCCACACACACCCCATCCCCACCCACACACCCCCATACCCACCCAAATACATCCACACACACCCACCCCAATTCACACCCCCCCATCCACACACACTCCCACCACCCCTATCCACACACACCCCATCCCCACACCAACACACAGTCACCCCCATCTCCATACAAACACACACCCAACCCCATCCACCCACCCACAACCACGTACCTGTAGGAGCTGTTATTGGAATGCTCCTGAAGCGGGGACGCGCCCGTGTCGAACACGTCCTCCTCCTCGTCCTCCTCCTCATCCTCACTCCCCTGACTCTCCTCTGAGTCATACTCCACTCGACTTGCGGCGGGCGGCAGTAACGGCTGTGGGGTAGAACACGTCAGGTCAAATTAAAGCCGACGGCACGGGGGCGGCCCGGCCCGGCGGGGTGGGGCATGACGCGTCTCGTACCTTGGCGATGAAGTAGTCCCAGATGCTGAGCTCTGGCGGCACGAAGCGCTCTTTAAAGATGGATGCTTCCTGCTCCACTATGGGGCTGCGGCTGACGGGGCTGTCCGCTGAGTCCCGGGAGGAACTTTTGGGAAGACGCGTCCTCGAGGACTTCTGCCTCCATTCTTGGGCGTCGTCCGCCAAGGGAGACGAGGCTGTAGAGCAGAGCGAGGGGTAAGAAGGGGATACGGCAACGTAAGTGGGCCTACTCCTCCTGCAGCCACTGACCTGAGGGGGACAGGGGGGAGGTCCTCTCCACAGGCAGCCGAGCACCTCCACCGAACACGGCCACCCACGGCTTGGAGCTCAGCGGGTGGGCCACGATGCGGAAGAGCTCGTTGCTGGAGTGCGTGGCCAGGCCGTGGACGAAGAGGCTGAGGTAGACGGCCGTGAGGATCTCGCACAGCAGCACGCCCACGCTGGGCTGGTTCTCCTCCGTGGAGCTGCTCAGGAGGCGAACCAGGCTGCTGATACCTGCGGCACACACCGGAGAAATCCGCGACCATGACAAACGGCAACCATGACAACGGCACGCTAAGATCACATGACTCTGCGTCAGTGCTCCTCCTTTAAGAATGAGGTTGAACCCCGTAAGTGACATCACATTTAAAAGGGAGTGGGCATACCAGGCCACTGCGCCGGGGAGGTGTTGGGAGCGACGGCCTCGTCCATGCTCAGGGTCCGAACCGGGGGCTGATGGGACAGCAGAACGCTCTGGTACACGGTGCCGGCGAACGGGTTGACGTGATTCGGAAGCGGAAGGTTCCTGAGGACAAACGGTGAGCGGGATCAAGAGTCAACTAGAGATGTATCATGGGAGTGCCGGGATAGGCCCAGAACAAGATGCGACATCACCGAGTTCTAAGCAAATAGATTGTGATGTCACAATCACCCTGATTCCTTGGAAGGTTTTATTAATATTACTGCAACCATAACGCACCTGTAACTGTGGCCGTCGCACAGACACTGGTAGATGCAGGCGGACAGCGAAGCTGCAAGAGTGTGCATCACGTAGATCTGCGACGGAACCCGGGAAAACCCAGGAGAACCCGTGAGAACCGCGAAAGAAAGGAACAGACAAACATCGGAATCTGATTAAACATCTGATATAAATTACTTATATTATTACTTACTTTAATATTTAATAAAGACCTAATAATCAGACACGGCATCTGCAACCACATATGCTCATACGCTACCCCGTTATACCCCCCTGCGCACTTTAACAGGTATGTAGTTCTATAAATACAGATGGTAGTCCATTCGCTGCCTTTTCTCTGATTATCAGGCCCTCCCAAGAGCAGGTATTATGTGGGTGGTGGATGATTCTCAGCACTGCAGTGGCGCTGGTGGTGGTGTGGGGGTATCAGAGTAGATCAGAAACCGCTGTGCGTCTAACATCCACCACATTGCTCCTCTAGGAGGCTGAATATGATTGGTCGGTGGATGATTCTCAGCCCAGCAGCAGTACTGTGTCTGATCCAGACCACCAAACCCTGGACCACCACCACACCAGCGCCCCTGCAGTCCAGGTGAAATATGACGAGCCACAAGTGGACCCACAAAGTGCATCTATATGGTAGGACTTGGTGGACGTGGACCTAATAACGTGGCCGGTGACCGATACCTCGTTATTAACGCCGTCTGGGTGAGGAGGCGAGTCCAGGGCGTTGATGGTGTGCAGTATGTCGTGAGTCAGGTTGGTCAGGTGCACGATGGGATTGGCCACCACGGTCTTGGAGCTGGCGGTGCAGGCGAGCAGGAGGGGAACCGAGACATGGTGCTGAGGAAGGATCGGGGAACCGTCGTCCTGAAAAATACAAGAGCGGAATTCATCGCGGGGGAGAACAAACGCGATTCATATTCAAACGACAGCCGCTCACGAAGAACCCGGCCTCCGCGCGACCCGGCTGTCAGAACCGCAAGACGGAAGGTTAGTACGCTACGCCCCAGAGGGCGCCGGCTTCTCGCCGTCTGACAGTGAAACCCGGTGTGATGTTTATTCTGCCGGAGTTTTTTTTTTTTGTCTGCCTGACGGTTCTTGACTTTGCAGGAAGGAGGACGGGCGCCTCGGAGACGTCGGGTTGGAAGAACTGTCACAGTTCTAACTACAGCTACCGAAAAAAAAACAATGAAGAGACTTTTATCTTTGATTTCAAAACGACGATTGATTTTTATTTGCCCTCATTTTAACACAACGAGGTTGTCAGGAGTTCCTCATGAGGCATCACACACATACTGTATGAACAAAAGTATTAGGACGCCTACATATTACAACCAAGCGTGGTTTAAGGATGTTCCCTCCCCCCTTTAACTCTTTTTGGGTCTTTCTTCAAGATTTGGGAGTATGTCGGTGAGGGTGCTTCCCCCTGAGGAACATGGTGTTCCACAGGGTTGAGACCAGAGAACAACCCTCCTCCACTGAACTTCAGTCGGGCTAGTCTGGGTTCCTAATTAGGCGATACGTGTTTTTACCTTAACAGAGGAGCCCTTCAAAACTTGCCGTACCCCTGGGGCGTTACTCAAAGTACCTCAAACTGTAACGCCCATCTGAAGCATGACTGCAAATGCCTACATATTACAACCAAGTGTGGTTTAAGGATGTTCCCTGCCCCCTTTACTGTTTAGGGGTGTCTTTCTCCAAAATTTTGGAGTATGTCGGTGGGGGTTCTTCTCCTTGAGGAACAAACTCAAGCCTTCAAAGCCCTGACATGTACACTGGAGGAGAACCCGGTCCCCCAAAAGGTATTCCTTAAAACTGGAATTAAATGGTCAAGGGGGACTCCAAGTGTGGGTGCCTTAAAAAACAACCCTCCTTCACGGAACTTCACCGTTGGGCTAGTCTGGGTTCCTAATTAGTCAATATGTGTTTTTACCTAAAAAAGGAACAAAATTCCCTTCAAAATTTACCCCATGGGTCAACTTTCTGTTTTACCCATGGGGTGTTACTCAAAGTACCTCTAACTGTAACCTTCACAAACGCCCTGAAGTTACCTGCTGGGATTCATGCAGAAGCAGAATCAGCTCCATCCGGACCGAAGCCAACCCCCCTCCGTGCGAGCCGTGCAGGCTGCAGTAGCTCAGGAAGATGCGGAGCAGAGGCTGGTTCTTCTGAAGCCATATTCGGCGCCTGCACTGGACCTCCCTGACCTGCTCCGTCGTCCCCTTGGCCTCCCGTTCCTCCCTGGTATGGGTGCCGCCGACCTGATCCAGCTCAGGGGAGATACCGCCAGGAAGTTGTGGGAGGCAAGGGTTGTAGCCGCACGAGTTCTGAAGGGCAACCACCTCCCGCTCCAGCCAGTGGCACAGCTGGTGGCGCAGTTTCCCGCCGTCCAGCTCGTAGCCTGTGGACAGCGTCCTCAGCTCGGCCGTCAGCATTTTGACGCAGGAGCTGAACTTAAGCCGGGCAGCCAGGATGTCCTCGGAAAGGACGAGGGACTCGTCTGCAGCGCTTACTGACAGGGAGTCCAGAGCGGGAATGCTGGCGGAAGTCTTCAGTTCGATGTTCTTCATCGTCAGGCCTCCTTCATCCTCAGATTCGTCCCGGTCACTGTCCCACTTCAGATCGAGGGGTTCGTCCTGCAGGGTCGTGGACGGCTGACTCCAGTCGAAGCTCAGCACCGAATCCGAGTGGCTGTGGTCCTCCCGGGGGGACGACAAGGTCTCGGAGGCCTCAAAGCCATTACAAATTGGCTGCGACCAGTCGAGAGTGGAGGCCTGGTCCTTTGCGTTCTCCAGACCACTTAAATTAGACGACGACTTCTCTCGATGGATAGAGGCCTTACTCCGCTTGACAACTTTGGGCATTTTGGAAAGGACTTCTAACGCCAGCATGGGGCAGCCCGCCTGGAGGTGAGCATGGGCAGCAGTGAAGAAGAGTCTTCTTTCGGTCAGACTGATGGAATCAGCCACGCGGCCCTCGGCGCTCAACCCAACCTTGGCTTTATTGGAGGATCCAAAGTGGCGACGGAGCAGCAAAGGATGCGTTCTGAGGTAGGTGTAGAAGTTGAAAACTTCCGGATTACAAGGTGACATGGTCAAGCTTTCTGCAAGAACAGATAGCACAGAATTAACCCCCAAAAACAATAATAATTACCATTTATATAGCACGTGGGCAGCACGGTGGCTTAGTGGTTAGCATGTTCTCCTCTCAGCACTCCAGATTTGAATCCCAATATGAGTGGAGTTTCATGTTCTCCCCGTGTCCGTGTGAGTTTCCTCCGGGTTCTCTGGTTTCCACCCACAGTCCAAAAACATGGATCAAGGTCAATTGAATTCTCCAAATAGAGCCCCATATAGAGTGTGTGCCCAGTGATAGATTGGCGTCCTGCCCAGCGCCCGAAACATTCTCCCCTGGATGGGCAAGGGGAACCCCCCCCCCAACCCTAGTAAAAGAAAAGTGAAAGATAATGGATGGATATATAGCACCTTTCAAGAAGCCAAGGACGCTTTACAATCAGTATCAATACTGTGAGGAAAATAAAAAAGTTGGAACTAGTTGGGACTTGGGACTACTAATTGGAACTAGTTGGGACTTGGGAAAACAAATCAGAACAGTCTTGAAGAGTTTGCGGTAAAGAATTCCACAGGGTTGGAGCAGCGACACAGAACGATCTGCCACCCAATGACCTCAATTTAAAGGGAACATATAAATGAATAAGTTCCCTGAGGAAGGATGGGGCAAGTACCTGCAATATTTTAAAAGTAAGCAAAAGAATGTTCTGCGTAATACGGGAAGAGACCGTATTACGTGGGTGCGGTAGCTCAGTGGTTAGGGTGTTGGGCTATCAATCTGAAGGTTGGGGGTTCAAATCCCAGGTCCACTGAAGTTACCAGTGTGGGTCCTTGAGCAAGGCCCTTAAGCCTCATTGCTCCAGGGATGTTGTGATTAACCCTGTGCTCACCTTGTAAGTCGCTTTGGATAAAAGCGTCCAATAAATGACCAAATTTAATGTAAATGTAAACCGGCAACCGGTGAAGTTCTTTCAGACCGTTTTGGAAAAGTGAGGGCCGTTGCAGCTGAATTTTGTTCATTCTGGAGATGGTTGAGCAGAGTGGAAGGAATGCCAAAAGTGCCAATTGGAACCCCAATCCAGATGAACCAGACTTTTGGAGCTGGTGTTGCCTAAAGGATCTCCACCATCTCTAAACAGAAGTAGAGGAATGAGGTCCTACCTGAAACTCCTGGATCACAGTGAGGTTGCTCGAGCAGCGTGTCCAGAGCTCGGCTGTAATCATCCAACACCCAGCACGCCATGCTACGCTGAAAGGGATCCTGGTGCACTGGAATCTGGGGGTCCTGGCCCAGAACATACCGCTGGAGAATCTTTTTGTAAGTGGAAGACGTCTCGAATTCCGACTCGAACAGTCTGCTGATCACCAGGGCCAACTGGAGGTCCTGCATCTTTTCCAGGCAAACCTAAAAGCAAGGTCGATTAGACATTCCTCAGATACTAAAGTAACTCAGAAATGAACATGGTAGAGGTTTGCACCCCCATATTTTCCTTGGCACGGACACCGTTCCTAAATTACAGCCCGTTTATATGGGTTTGGGACTGGCACTAGTTACCATGTTCTCCCCGTGTCCACGTGGGTTTCCTACAGTGAGTGAGTGTATGTCCAGCAATAGATTGGCGCCCTGTCCTGGGTGTATGTGCCCAGCGCCCGAGACGTTCTCCCCTGGATTGGCATGGGGAACCCCCCCGTGACCCTAGTAGAGGATAAAGCGGAAGATATGGATGGATGGATGGATGGAGGGGACTGGCACTATGTGTGCACTAAAGTGCATCTCCAGTATCGTCTTTATTCATTCCAAAGAGGGCCAAGGGAGAACCTGGACCTGTGGTCCTCCTACTTAGGAATCAAACCTGGGACCTTCTCTGCTGTGACGCAGAAACCTTAATAACAGTGTTGAGTGTTAGGCTATCAAGCTAAAAGTCATGGTTCAAATCCCATCCAGTTGCCGATGTCGACCCTTGAGCAAGACCCTCAACCCTGATGTCCATCTTGGGTGACCCTGTGCGCTGACCCCATCCTTTAAGTTACGGGGATACCCATGTATGACCTCTGCAAATGGGTCTATTACTAAACTAAGTCCGCCGAATTAGTACAGGGTACGAGACCAACTTACTTCAACGGCATCCTTCAATGAGTCTGCCAAAAGAAAGAAGGCAGCCGAGTGCTGAAACCTTTGCTTCCCAAGAAGCGAGAAGGCATTCTTCAGTGCAGCCTTCCTCCATCGGTCTTCATTAAAGTTGTTACTGAAGAAGGCTGTCATCTTGGCGTTCTTCTGGGACCTTTGCGGGACAAAAGCACTCGATGAGTTCATCGCACAGCGGCCCTGAGCTGTCATTCATTCAGTGCCTCATTAAGGCCAAGAGGAAGACGTGGGTTACCTGTACAACCCCCAAACCACAGCCTTCTTCTTCATGGCTAAATAGAACAGAGCTGCATCCAGAGGGTCGTTGTTCTTCTGATACGAGGTCTTCGCCACCTGGAAGCCATTATGGGACGCTTAAATATAGCTCCATTATCGTTATAATTTTTTTTTCTCCAGCCGCACTAACCTTTTCAATGCATCGCCGGAGTTTATCCGTGCTCCTCAACCACCAACCCACACCCATAGCCCTGAGCTCGGGCCACGTGGGTTCTCCTTTCTGCATGCACGGCAGCATGTTGAGCAGTTCCTCCTCGGCCTCGGAGTGAAATGCCCAGGCGTACTGACAGGTGGACAGTCCTGTGGATCGGGAACCAGAATGAATGCATGGCGAAAAGGCATTGGCATGACTGTTGGTGCCAGATGGGCTGACGATGCATTTCTATAAATTGCTCACTGCAATAGTACATAACAGTAGTACATACTGCCCTAATACCCTACCTTGGCAAATAAGCTGAGCCCGATGTGCCGGAGGTAACGATGTCAGCAAGAAGGTCTGCAGTCTCACAGCCAACAGGAACTTCAAGCCGCATTCATCCAGGGTCTCTCCACCTGATGCCATTCATGTGGATCCATGTCAAAGTTCTGCGGTCGATCAGGATCTGATATAGATAGTATAGGTGAGATACTGACCTTGATTTTTCCCCTGACTCTCCCCAAAGTCGGTGCTGGTGGAGGCGATCGTGTCAGCCAAGGCCATCAGGGACATTTGCTCCATTCGCGTCAGGCCTGGAAGGCTGGAGTGGAGCAAGTGGGTGGACAGAACCTGGGCGTGCTCGGGACCGAAGAACGTAGGACTGTATTTCGAAAGATTGATGATGGTAGCTTTGCCGTCCTCCTCGTCGGCGTCTAAAGGGTCCATCTCCTCGATGCTCACCGGTGTGGTCTGGAAAAGTTCATCGTAGGCATCTGCCTGGCTGGAGCCGTGGCCGCTGTCGGCACCCAGGCTGGCCCTCTTGTTTCTTCCGCCGGGGCCCGTCTCGTCATCTGCGGCGAGCAGGGCGTACAGAGGCAGGGGTGGGATGGAGTCGATTTCGGTGTAATCCGAGCTCTCGGCCTTGTTGAACATCTTGGGATCTCGAGCCGTGCTGCCGCTGGCGCTGATGGTGAGGGAGCGCACACGCCGTTCGGGGTTGACGTCGCTGTCCTTCAGGGTCACGATCTCACCGGCTATGCACTTGACCAGATGCGACAGGATGGCCTTGGCACGCCGGACCTTGCCCAGATCCATCAGCTCCAACAGCTGCACTGGATGGTACTGTGGCAGGGTGGGGAAGAGGTGGTGCGCCTCCTCGAACAGGCCGCAGTCCTCCATCTCGGCCGGGAGGTCGTACATTGTCCTCTTGCCGCTAAGCTTCTGAGCGAGGCTGGTCATGGAGCGGCTGAGGGACTTTTTGGGAGGCTGGAGATTCGAACCTTCCTGCTTCATGGCTGAGAGAAGGGAGCTCGTACTGCTGCTCTTCGTATCGAAGCCACCCAGTCCGGCTTTGGCCACCGCTGGTGGTTGCCACTGGGAGTAAACGTGCATCTCGCACTCCATGCCCACCACCAGGATTCCGTCTCTAACCCAAGACAGAGACACAGGGATGGGCAAAGAACCTTCTACAGAGGAGACCAGGTCTACCGTTCGCAGCAGAACCAGGCGTGAAGAGCAACGCTCCCGGTTGACCTCGGACAAGCCCAGTTCGGGTGGTTTTCCCAGCAGCGATCCGTACATGTACAGCTTGGAGCCGAGGCCTACGGTCAATATGTGAGAACAATCCTCCCTGGAAACCCAATCCAGATGAACCAGACTTTTGGAGCTGGTGTTGCTCGAAGGATCTCCACCACCCACCCAGACTCCATCCTGAAGGCTTGGCACCGTCAGATGTTTATCAGCGACATCTAGGGCCAAAGCACTATGGCGTTCCAACTTTAGAGTCTGCTCCAGGATCCACTGGGAACCCCCTGTCGACTCACACTGGTATATACGCACGTGAATGAAGGAATTCTTGGCCAGTCCCCGAAGGCTCGAGTCCCTATAGGCTACAGCGACTCGGCTAGTGTGGCAGCAGCTGACGGCCACTGGCTGTCCCGGAATGCTCACTGCACTGCTATTGGCTGAACCTTCTTCCACCAGCAGAGGCCATTCCTGCCAGATGTAAGAAGCGACATCGTGGCTGCCATCTTCAGATAAGGCTTCCTCGCAGCTCCAGAACCTCAGTGTGGCATCTGAACAAGAGGTCGCAAGAAGATACGGAGCCAATCCGGCTGGCTGCAGAGATGAGGAACTCAAGTGACCTGCCGAGGGTAGAACCCGTCACGTTATTGGTTAGTAGCCTGGAGGAACAAAACCCTGTGGAGTTTTCCTGTCTCCTTATCCCACCCCTCACTTCTATCACTTCTTCATATGCTATATGGGCAAAAGCGTTTAGATGCCTACAGGCAACAATACAGCTGTAAATACCATGGATACCCCTTGATGTCATAATCCTTGTAAACAATGAAGCTGGTATTTTTGGGGCTCAACACTCTAGAACACTGTTACACAAACATAAAAATTACAACGTGACAATTTTGCCGACTTTTTTCTTAAGTGACAAACAAGTAACCCAATATAAAGATTGAGGTCAGAGCTCAAGGCAAACCATGATACAGCCCCCATGGAATAATGAAGGTTAAGGGTCTTACTTAAGGACCCACACAGTTAACTTGGGATTTGCGTGGATTTGGGATTTAAAAATTTGGGGTCCCACCCCGAACCACTAGGATACCACGCCCCTAGATTAGATTTTAACGGCTGGTTTGTTTAAGCCCGCTTTTAAAATGTTTTGGTATTCAAAATTATGACCAAGTCCAATTTAAATGGTAACGTAGTACACAACGTGACGTCACCTGCAGCTGGCGTGGCGCTCAGAATCTCAACGCCTTCTGGAAGGTCCAGCTCCTGACTGAATACCTTCTTGTTGGTCAATGTGAGTCGACAAGCACTCCTCAGGTTGGACCTGCTAAGCTTTGATCTCTGGATCGATGGGGAATCGGCATGATTGCGCAGGTTGCTGGCGCCTGACGAGCCCCCGTTTTCTGGACCCGTGGCGTTCTCCTCTGAATGAGACCAAACAATCGAGTTTAATCCCAGTGACAAAAGTAAGACTGTGGGTTCCACCTTTAGAACGGAACCGTACTTTTCACATACCAACGACAACAGGAGCAGCCGCCAGCTGTAGATGCCACATGTGCAGCACTGATCTCCGTTCTGCGGTTAACTCCACCACCACCAGAAAGAAACGAGCCCTAAAAGGCACTGGGCTGAAACCTGAATGAAAGACATGAGCTGGTCACAGGTCAATGGAACAATGAAATACAGACAGATTAATCAGGTTCCTTACCGGGACCAGCGGGTGGGACATCCTGTGAGAAATCGTTTATTGTCCGAGTTCCTGAAATGAGATCCTCCTCAAACACGTGCAACAACTGGATCTCTTTCCCTTGCTGTGAAAAGGAGCATGTGACGGCACAGTGGTTAGGGGTGTGGCAAGCTCAGTGATTAGGGTGTGGCATGCTTAATTGTTTGAGGTGTGGCAGGCTTTGTGAAGGGGCTCGTGATTAGGGTGTGGCAGCCCAGTGGATGAAGGTTCTGTGGCATGGTGAGTAGATATGTTCAACAGCGGTTGAGGCTGTGTGGCGGCCCAACGGTTGGGCGCCGTGGAGGCCCAACAATTGGGCGTTGTGGCGGCCCAACGGGAGGCCCAATCTTTTGGGGCAATGGCGGACCAATCTTTTGGGGGGTGTGGCAGCACTCAATAGATAAGCATATGGCAGGCATAGTGGTTATAGGTGTGGCAGCCAGTTGTAGGGATGTGTTAGGCCAGTGTTTAGGGGTGAGGTGGGCTCAGTTGTCAGGGGTGTGGCAGTGCCATTTTAAGTTGCTAAAACCAGTTAAATCAAACAATGTATGTTTTATTAATTTGAGCATCGCATGAACCCTGGTCTTCAGGACGCATCATTTTTGTGGATACAGAGCGGCCCCATGGGGTTGGTCACAAAATATTTACTTACGAAATCCGTGATGGCGTCCAGCTCTATGATGCAGCCTGGCCTCGCAGTGGACTGCTGACTTATGATGTTGAACACTTCCCCTACGCACTTCTGAGTAGATAGGGGACATGACGGTACCAGCGGTTATTTAGATGAACAAGAACCAAATGCTGTAAAGACCTTGAATACTTACTGAAATTTCGGGATTGGAGAGTTCACTCAGCAACTTCTTGGCCTCGATAACCGCCTGATACAACCTCAATGACTGGCCATCACTCGCGACGAAGCAGGCACTCGGAGAGTTGCCGTAGACGCCTTCATAGGACAGAGGGGCGTCAGGGTGGCGGGTAACGGCATCACAGAAGGAACCAACGGAGAGGACGTAAATCGGACTTACCGAGACAGTTGCTTGGGATGAGAGTTGGTAGCCAGGCCACATTGGAGAACGCCGAGGCATGCAGCGAGTTGATTCTGGCCAACTCGGACACGCCCCCAGAGTAGGACAGCGGACCCACTGGGTCCACCCTCCATAAAATCAGCTCACTGTAAATGGCATTCGGGTCCTGGGCCACGGTACACAGCGAGGCACGGTTCTGCTTCCCAGAGGAAACCGGGCTGGGCGTGGAGCGGCTGATGGGGCTGCCGGCCTGAGCGTTGTGGTGCGAGGTAGTGAGTAGCAGGGGCAGGACCGAGTGGCAGGCCAAGTCATTGAGGTGGAAGCGGTGGCCACAGTAGCGCGATTTGTGCGAGACGCTGAGGACGGTGGAGAAGGCGGAACCCTCAGCGAAGCTCACCGACCACTGGTTGAGGGATCCGTCGGTATGCTTTGAGATCATTAGCACGTTGGGCATGAAGATGCTCAAGCGCAGGCCGTTCGGACAGGGCTTGCCCTGCCCCAGGCCGATCAGCATGGAGGGGGCACGGGGAAGTCCCGCAGGACGCTGGCGGACGTGCTGGATGGCCAGGTCCACGTTTTTGTTGCAGGCGTACATAACGACGCTGCGGCTCAATGAGATGGCGTCGCCGGTGGGAAAGGCGACGGGGATCCGCGAAGCAAAAGAGACCTGACGGGGGAGAACCAAAATGAACCAAAGGTGAAGAAATGACAACCCCATCACAGGCTAGACACCAACACATTCAAATCCATGGGGTGAATAAGGGTTCAACTCCCCTTCCAGAAGGTTTTTGGACTGTGGGAGTAACGCAGAGCTCCATACAGCAGCCCACATAAACATGGGGAGAACATACCAACATCATACAGTCCCCTCCTACCTGTGCTTGACGGAACATTCCAGGCTGGTACTCATCCAGCCAGTCCACGTGCCACACCAGTAAAGACCCATCCATGGGGTGGATGCTGAAGAGCATGTCGGCTCCCTTGTTCCAGTCACCCAAGAGCACCTCCACCTGGTGCGCCACCGCGGCGTTTGGCAGGGGAACCGAGGCCCCGTTTGTGCTCGCCTGTCCTTTTCCTTTATCGTCACCGATGTCCATACCCTCGTAGTCTGTGATATGAGTGTTGGGGAACCGGGGGGAGGGGAGACAATACACGCTAAATGTATGAGGGCGTCATGAGGTCAGATTTAATCATGTGTTCTAGGTTCAATACAAACCCTCTTGAGCCTGGGTGAACTGGGCTGGGTGCTGCTGCTCCATGCTGCTCCTCAACTGTTGGAGGAAGACCTCCATGGTCAGAGTCAGGTGTAGCTCTTTGTTGTTGAGCCAGTGCACGGTGAAGGGACCGCCGGGTTCCTCTTCGTCGGTGCCGCTCAGAGACGAGATGGACGGCAGCAGAGGGATATCTGAAAGATGAGGTCCTATGAGCATCCACCTGAGAAGAACTTTACTCCAACCCAAACGAAATCGGCTGCTAGAGAAAGCCGCGGAGAACAAGAGGAATGGAACGGAACCTGTAGCTGGGTTGATGCTGGCGGCGATGTGGAAATGGCACAGGGCGTTGGCGTGCAGGACGCCGGTCCGGTGGGCGTGGTGCTTGTCCTGCTGATGTGGAAGCAGACCCGTGTTGGGTCCGAGGGCAAAGCTCATGACCGGTCCGTGTCGTGATTCTGGCAGGTTGAGCTGAGGACCAATCAGAAATCAGAAACATGCAGACGTCCATTCATGTTAGTCATACACCAACAGGAGCCATGATGACATCACAGTCCGTATCACCAGCTATAGTTCAAGTAAGTAATTTATTTGTATAGCGCTTTTTACAACAGTACCTCATCACAAAGCAGCTTTACAGAATGAAAAGCCTTTAAACCCCCAATGACCAAGCCAAAGCGACAGTGGCAAGAAAAAAACTCCCGGTTATGCTGAAACCTTGGGAGGACCCATCCTCCTTGAGCGGCCAGGCAGCAACAACAGTGTAGGAAACTAATGTACAGATAACTAACAAATGGAAAAACTAACAACTGGAAAACTATATGTGAGTCCATTAAG